>JAQGCM010000148.1:0-34952 GCA_034699705.1 Hymenaphorura dentifera
TGAAAAATTGACAAATATAGCAATTGTAATCAAACATTTAGCCGGACTTACCCTACTACATATACAGTACGGAAACCCCGAATCGTTTGACAAATTGATGGCTGCGATGACCAAACTCTCCGAGACCAATTCCAGGACGTCGAATGCGGACTCTGTACGAAGCTCTCAAACTCCAAGTATTATTGGAGGTCGCCTACCCCAAAAGCTATTAACGGTAAAAAATCTACTCCACGTTAACCGCTGCGTTAAATCTGCATTATACTGGATTTTACACTTTCTTAATTATAATTTCTTAATTTTAGCCGAGTGTAGCGACTCTAATAAATCGAAATAATACAACGCATGCAGTGAAACGCGGAAGGATTTCTAAAATGAGCACTGCAGATACAGGTTCAATGTCAAGTTGTTCATCTACTCCGAAATCAACAAATTCGATGACTTCAAAGCTAGGGAGTGTCTCCAAGTCCGATCTTACTAAACGCCCAATAAAGCTCCTAACGCCGTGTCAAATACCGACAGTTAAATCCAACACTCCCACACCAACACGCCCAGCCGGCCCGGTTCTGAAATCGGTCAAAGTTAAAATCGCAAACAGAGCCGCCGACTGCAGGGTAAGAACTACAATTTGCTTCATGTACTGTTTAAGAAATTGGAACCCTAGTTGACAAAATATTTAGAATTGGCGTACTTACGATTAAAGCAACTTGTGGTTCAACGTAAAACTTGACTGGCTTAATGAGTTTTGTAAATTCATATGATTGGTATATTCTAATTGTGTTTTCTAAATTTATTCCCATAGGTAATCGACGTTGAAATAATGCTGAGAGCAACTCGTTTTGACTTCTCGGAAATGCGTGATTTCGATGAATTCATTGCAGACATCAATCAACTCATAGCTGAAAAATACTGAAGCTAATTACATCCGTAGGTGCTATGTCAAGCGATGGCCCAAGTACCTGTTAAATTCCACTTCATACGTAGAGCTGGACTTCTTATCTGTATCAGCATTCATTTCATTGTTACAAATTCTTAAGTAACACTAACAGGACTGGCTTCGAATTCTAATGTACTTCAATTGTTCAATTGATAGAACGAAACATGATTTATGTAAAATGATTTGTTTCATTAAGCTAATTTCCAAAAAATATTTTTTTTGCTTTTCTGACTATTTGTTTTTAATTTGGGAACGTCGTGATATTCTAATTACGTAAGTCCAGTCAAAATTAACCCTGAAAATTATGGTTCCCCATGGCCCAGACCTTTCCATCGTCGTCTTGCCTTGAAAATGTACGGTGAAGATGTTAACATAAATCGAAAAACCAACTTTATAATTTTACCTATCCCTCCATGTATAATTCCAAGTCAACACGATGGAAAGGTCTGAAAACGATGAACTATGTAACCCGACTTTCGTTACAGAAACCATCACGTTTATCAGGAACGAATTCGATTAATTTATACTTTGATGTGTTATTTCGTGTTCGAGAAGTGTTAACATCGAGCATGTGTATCATTTTAACAAGCTTGCAATAAATGCTGAACAGAAATGTGAGAAATTACATGGTGTACCGGGCTAGTATTTATTGGGTCTTCATTACAGTTCAGTGCTCCTGCAAAACTAGGTGTCATGTCACCATCAAATGATCCACCATGTTTCAAAAGGTACCGTAATTTTAATAAAGTCTTCCAAAAAAAACGAGTATGTTATCTTTTTTCATTCCACCAAGACACGGTGTCGCTAATTTCATCCCAACATTTACAAGATTTGACGTTTTAAAACTAATTTTTAAAGCACAGTCGAGTCGCGCAATTCGAGATTTTGTTGTGTTTATTTCACAGATGTTTACTTGTGCAAGGAATGCTTAAGAAAAACAAAATTGATTAGAGGCGACGCCATATACATGCTCCAGAAAGTTTCAGATTGACAGCTCAAATTACATGAAATCTTGGCTGGCTAGATTATCAGCTGTTTTTAAAATTTTAAGTCAATGAATGAGTGAGGAACTGCTGTCTGGAGTGAGTCTCTGGATAGGCTTGAGTAAACATTTTCCTAGAAATGGGATGAACTTGTCGGCTGTTACATCATCCGATTTTGATGGGAGTTGGACTTGTCTTGTCACGAGACCAATTCTTGCAATCGTAAACTCTCAATTAATTTAAATTTGTAAATTCAGTAGTGTTATCCGGAATAATTTCCATTCACTCCGTCTCCGCGTGAAAGTTTTTTAATATAGTTATGATTAAGTTTGTCGGCTGGAATAAATAAGACTAAATAAGAAGTCTAGCCATAAAAAAGGAAGGTTTGAAGGTCAAACTCATATTCATTTGATACTAATTAGGGCTGTTACGGGTAGAGTTTTACTATTACTATTACACAAAATGGCAAGCGAGAACCATAAATGACGAAAAATTGTACGAATATGCAGTTAGGCTTTAGAAACATTCGCCTATTTAGTTTTTTTATCAGTACGAATATCGTAATACGGCAAGACATGCATAGCGGTAATTGGAAAAAACAATAGATGCAGTGGAGCGGCATAAACTCCGTGAATTATTCTGAAACTTTAAGTTGGAATCCAGAAAGCTTTTTATGGACACGATAATCGCTCATTGTATGAAAAATTTCCAAATTATGCAATTGTGAATTTTTCTTATGTCTGATGATAACAGCAGTGATGTAACCATATATTCGCACGCAACATCACAACGTAACGATTAAATTAATTATTACGAACGATGCACGTGAATTTTATAGCCTTGATTTTAATTCGGTCTTAAAGCGTTCAAGTTCAGACAAATACTCAGAAAATAATTTGCGTCTTGACCTATTTGACCGAAATAGAAGTTTTGCCTTAAGTTCGTAACTGGAAAATTTTACTGGTTTCGACTGACGATGTAGAAATTGTTGAAAATCAGGTCTCCATGTCGAGAAAAACTTGCAATACTCATGTGGTTTTAGTTCAAGTTCAGAGTCCAGATGAACTGAAACACAGCTAAAAATTATTCTGAAGTCAGAACTAAATTCTAACTTAACATAGGACAAAATTGATCCATTCTATTATGATTGAGTGTGACCTACTATGTGGCACGTGGCAGATAGGCTAATAGTAATTTGACATCAATCTAATCCAGAAACGTAACTGATGTTATTAACACGGCTTTTGAGTGTCCTTGCATTTTGCTTGCAGACGACCTTCGCTGTTTGAAATTTTTTGCATCGAATTGAATCGAATTGAATGCAGTGTATTATCGTAATTATGACACATAAGGATATATCGAAGGTAGAGTTAATTTTTTCTGAGTCAGATCATGCTCTAGGGCTCTCGATATCCTCTGGATCAAGTTAATGCATAAAAATAACAAACTTTAGCTCAAGGAGAACTGCAGTAATGTGGAAGACGAAAAATATAGTCAATAAAATTTCAATATTAACCTTGGAAATAGTAGCCAATATCAAAAATCTGTGAGGGCAGTGAGGAGACAGAGAAATAAGCTCGCAAGCCAAATTCTTATCGAGTAAAATACTCATCAGGAAACATATTCTGCTCGTGCTTGCTTATTTAGAAAAAATTGGCTAAAAAATTCAAAAAATAAAACAACAAAGTTATACTGCAAACCAATTATTTGACAAGCACAAACTAAATGAAAACTAATTAACTCAGCCCTAATAGATCGAAAACAACAGCAAAATATTTGATTAACCTGCAAAACACCTCTCCAATATGTAAAATTTTGCACGGTAGAATGTTTCAACAAAACAAATTTCCGTAGGGTCAAAATAGAAATGTTCAAACTATGCTACATGAATCTAAACTTTGAAGAAAAACACTCAAAGTGTTTATCGCTACCGTGTACAGAAGCGAAGCTATCTGTTTAGTCTGGTCAAAGCACATTAAATTTTACAAAAGTTGTGTGAATTCCGCAAATGCAGGTTTTAAGAAAGTTAGTAAGTCGGGACTCTCAGCTTTCTTCAAACTAGTCTTGCGGGAATACGGCTTAAGAAATAATGCACTTATTAATCCTAGGGGCAAGGATCTCTTCCTAGCAAATTTAAGCTGCAAAAATAAGTTGCTGGATTGACTACAACCTGCTTCTCCGTGCTAAATTTGACGTCCGGGAAGTTTTATTTCATGAAATGATTAGTCTTAAGTATTTGAATTTGTAATTGTGTTCACATCAAGCACGTGGCGTGTTCAGAACTGTTGTTTTTAAAACCAATTGCCAATTTAAAGATAAGTTAAGTGAGGCAGGTATTTTTCCATGGTGCATGATTCTGGACTCAAATCACACAAACAATGCGTGCGTGTGGTTCCTAAGGGCTGGAACTGGCTGTGCAGTGCACTGAATCTAAAATGCACTCATTCATATTGTACATGAGATTAAAGGAAGTGTGCGGCTTAGCGTTAAGTGGTTTAAGTCTTTGTTGAGTGATTCATGTCCCCAGATATGAAATTGAACTGGTAAAAAACAAGGAGGGATGGATTATGCAGGGGCAGAAGTTGAGTGGCAGTTAAATACTGATATGATTACCATAATGACGCATTCATTAAAAAATAACAAAATGTATTTTTGTACAAACTGTAGTTCAGTTTAGTTGAGTTAGTTGCATTAACTTGAACAACAATTAAGGAGGTTGGGTTTGATTTGAGGATGGGCCGATAGTTGCGAGTTGCAATTGGTTTGGAGTGAGGATGGGGTTACAATGGCAATGGTTTGGGGAAGGCTACTGACTGACACTCTTGGAATTGGAATGAACTCCACTCCACTTCAGATGACTCGCAATCGTTTCACACTCAACCTCAGTCACAAACTCCTTGTCCACCAAAACTATATTAAGTCATTTTTTACCACTCATCGTTCCTTTTCCCTCAGAACTTGGCCAGCAACCAGTTCCGAGTTCAGAACATCAGAGCTTTTCTCCAACTGTACTCCGACCAGAGTTCAGTCAAAGTTTCAAGTCTTTTTTTTGGACAAATTAAATAACAATCATTTATTTTTTAAAGAACTTTGTAAAAAGCATCTCAAGCAACACCATGAATCAGTTGAATCAAGCAAAAAATATCTGGAGATCTGCCAACGCAGTCTGCTTCGACGTCGACTCGACCCTCATTCAAGATGAGGCTATAGATGAACTTGCCAAATACTGCGGCAAAGGAGACGAAGTTCAGCAACTGTAAGTTTTGCAAATACTGTATACTAAGACTGCGGTACGTGCTACTCCATCGAATATCGATTTTGCACGCAAAAAATCTATTCTAGACTTCTGCTAACGTGACATCATTTTGATGTGGTTTGCCCAAATATTTGACACTTTGAATTAAGTCAAGCATTCGTCATTGTTAGCAAATGTGTTGCAAGCATGCATGTAATGTATGTGCAGCATTTGACATTTTTCGACATGTCAGATCTTCCGGCACACCAAGTCAAATTAATTCTTGCGCGGGGACCCAATTTGCATAGTTTATGATTGCATTTTACAACATATGTGCAAACACTTGATTTGGTCACACGTATGAGGAGCTCAGACTTTTAGAATGTCTGTTGCACATTGCTGAATAGATGCAAAGGATTTTAACTGCAAGCTATCCTTCAAATTTTGTGGGTCTAATGAACTTTTTGGATGATAGCATGCGGATCCCTCACTGAGCAGTCATGAACATTAATATATAGTCGAACTATAATATTTGAATTTCATGTAGTTTAGTTTTCCCTTTTACATACATTTTTAGAGTGTTTAACAGTGCTGGGGTGGGGTAAAGGTTATGGATTTTAAAGCGTTTTTACAGCGTTACAGTACACTGGCTTTTGTATCAAAATTAAGTTAGAATCCCAGCACAATGTATTGCAAAGCATGAGCCCATGAGTGAACATGTTGTTCTTTAGTGAAGAATTCTGATCATGCTCCAAGCACATGTTCAACTCATTGTAGTAAGCCTTAATCCCGTACCACTTAACACTTTGGAAGAACCACACAGTGCTGATGCGGTGACTGTACTTTGTAATATTTAACATTTAACTTGGCTCGTATCACGTTTTTATAAGCCCTAAACAACAATCAAATGCATGTGCTCAAATTTAATGTTTGCTCCTTGCCTGCCAGCTGCTCTGGGATTCTGTTGCACCTCGCGTGCATAGATACATGTATTTTCAAGACATGCCAAATGAATGCATGGCCTCACAAACACACAGATATAATAATGTGCAATACATTAAAAGAATGTAATTAATTCATCGTCACCAGTTTTTCAAATCCTCAACTTCCGCCCTAATTCATTTATAAATTATTTTTCCTTGAATCAAGCGATTTTATAAAACCATTAGGCCAAGCCCAAAATGAAAATCTAACATCTGTCATCGCAAAAAGTCATTCATTAGTTCGAGGAATGACAGATTTAATCCCAGTAAGTAAAAAAGGAATGTAAACTCATGGAATAATTAATGTGAAATTGAAACTTGCTCAGCTCATTTCGCAAAAAGACACATTTGGAATGGCGAAATCATAGCGCGTTTCTGCTGGAAAGCATTAGAAGACTAATATGCAATTGACGTAGCTCCATTTTCCGCGGAAACACTTGTCCTCTTGTGAGATGGATGTGTTCAAATTTTCTCTTAATCAATCAAAGTCATTGCTGCATGAATTTAAACATGCCTTAAAACGGGCCACATTATAGACTGAAATATTATTATTACGTATTCCAAGAGCTGTTTCATCTATATGATTAGCGATTGCTCAAATTGCACTTATTTACCGTCCCAAATTGCAAAATGTCGTCTACTTCTAAATTTGCTGATTGACAAGAACTGGAAACTAATCTGTTTTTGCTTTTGCTTTTTTATAGAACAAATGAGGCTATGAAAGGCGGTATGGACTTTCGACAAGCACTTGCCCTTCGTCTAGATATTATCAGACCAAGCTCAACCCAATTGCGAAATTTCATCTACACACAAAAGCAGATCCTCACACCCTACGTCAAGTGAGTACTTGAGACTAAAACTAGAGATAAATAATCCTTAATGAAGTTGAGTGGATCAAAACAGCTATTAACTAGTTTAGAAAACAAATCTCTCTATATTGATAAGACAGATGAAAGGTTCTGTTTGATCAGGAGGGAGGATATTCCGAGCACGTGATTTAATCTAAGGCTATATCCGGGTTATTCCATCATCTTTAGAGCATAGTACCATTCTCGAATTGAATGCAAAATTAAGATAAGGGCATTAAAAAAGGAAAGCGTGTCAGTTCAGTTGAGTAAATAATGTTGGCTTCTCTTCTCAAGGGGCAGAGTGGGCTCGTCAAATGGTCGTGCTACGTTGTGTATATCAAATCCCTTGTCTTGTGTGAACAAATTTATTTAACTCAAGTAGTTTGGATGTACTGCTCAGCTGAGGAGTTAATTTTATTAGTATTGATTACTACTATTTGGCAATTAGAGGAGTTTTGCATGTGTATTTGATTGAAACGACGATGACCATGCCTACAGAAAACAAGTTCTGATTGGCTGACACACAGAGAATTTTTATAGTTGTTCTGCACTCTGGCCTTCGTACGGTCCGATCATATGGCATACCCTTATTATTTCATTTCATTTTGCATTGCAAATTGAAAATGTTGTTTACTGCCCAGAAACTACTAATTATAAATTAGCACAGAACCCGTTTCTTTCGAGCTACTGGAATACAGGAACCAAAGGGATCTGATCTGAGTTTAGATTTATTATATTCTGTCACATAAACTTAAATTATTGCACACTATTTCGAGTTTTGCATTCAGGAACCCTGAACTCACTACAAATGCTTCAGTTCGTGTTTCTCTCTCTTCGAATGCCGAAACATAATGCAATATTCCAGAGTTTACACTTCTTTGAAATTGTTCTCCTCTATTGAGCACAGAGGCAATTCGCAACAAACTCCAGAAAACTCAGTCACAAATGAGAGTTGAGATGGCAGTGAAGTTTTCTGCTTTTAGAAAACGGGTAAACATTTCCAGTTCAAGTCCTTTGAGCTAGGTTCACCCGGGTAGAACGACGTTATTTACGTAAGAAGCGAAGCTGCAAGTTGAAATTTGCAACTTGCGAGAAAACCCGTCACTGGGGTGTGACTCGTGTGACATTGTAATAAATGACAACTATTAATTAAGAACTTGAATGGGAAATGAAATAAGAAGGATAAAAGATTTGTCAGGTTGTTTTTTTCGCTTCTGACTGATGGATGATGATGATTCTATACTTCCTCCTTTTAATTCGCGGAACCTTCATTTTTTTGTTCTTACTTTTCATTTTTGGAATCCAGCTGGAAATACCTTTGTTGTTCCAGTCAGTGGCTTAATGAGAACTTTCAGTTCAGCTCTCAGACAACCACGAAAAACTCCAGCAATCATTAATCAATTTGACACTTTCGACGTGGGCCAATTCTGAATTTGCTTTATTCTAAGAAAGAGTAGAATGGACAAGTGGACAAAGGCAGAACACACAATACGCACATTATTAAGTGCCGTCATTATCAAGTGATCAAATTGTTTGTATCAATTATTAAAAATAAACTTGTTGCTCCAGTCATCCTTATAAGCATAGCGTCTGGCCATGTAGACTTTTGGCCTAATTTGCAAGATTCTCGGGAATGAAACATCTGAGCTCTACAGTTCGGCAAGTTAGGCTAGACGTAGTTTGCAAGGAGGAGAGAGTAATTGAAGCCTGCAGTTGACCTGACAGTGTGTAAAAACTTTAACTTCAAATATTTTATTCAACTTCCGATGAACAAAAGTTAGCGAAGGACTCACAAGAATATTACCCTGAACTGAGGCAGACTCTTTTCAGTCAATGTGGGACTAGGGCAAAATGTCAATGCGTGAGAGAGAAAGTTATATAAATGTGGAAGCTCAGAATGGATCAAAGCCACCTTAAGATCACTTTTACGGATGGTTTAGAAGTTTTTCGAACTCCACAAAAGTGACTGATGGATGAGTGATGACTCCCATGGCGCTTGAGACTTGGCCACTGAGCAAAGCCAGAAAATGAAATGGAATTTTATTTTTTGCAACTCATGTGAATCCGCTCAGCTGGTTCCTTTATTAGCATTTGCCTTCTTTCTCCTCCAACACAACATAAATGGATAAAATCGTCACAAAAACTTTCTTCTTATCTACGCGCTTTCTATTTCATCTGTCCTTTGAAGCAATTTAAGGCAATAGTGCGTGGTCGAATTGCACATTTCATTAGATTAGGCTATATGGCTAGAACCACATTATTCAACACCAGAGTTAAAAAATCAATAGGGTGAAATACCCTCTCTCCTCCTCTCTTTCACGCAACATTCTTCTCAAACTTTTTTGAGCTTGGTCGCCAGTTGGGTCGGGTTTCTGATGAGTTCAGTTCATTCTTATTTTGCTCTTTGCTTAATGGAAGTCGTAACCTTAGAGAAAGGAGGGCAGCCATTCCATGCAATATTTACAAGATGTTTGGTGCGGCGCTCGAAGTTATGGAGTAAGTAGGTTAGAGTTTGGGGTGACAATCTTTAATTTACTCCTCGTGCTTTCACTACACCTGCATAAGTTTGCAATTTTGGAAACCAACTCACAAAATAGCACTCAACTGGAAGCTGATTTGTATGCATGCGGGACTCCGGTTGTCCTTATCATAACAGATTTATGATTAGAGCACAAGTCACTCTGTTCCTCTCATTTATAATAATTACAGGGACTTTATCTGATAAAGCAAAAGGTCATTTCAAGCATTACAAAATTCATATTACACTTGGAGTAAATCCGGAGTTGTGCTTTTTTTGAATGACTTATTCCAACTTTGCATGTCAATAGAAGGAGTGACTCCATTCCAATTACAAATCCCATATTGCAGACGCTTGCCTAATCGAATATAATCGCAACACTACGACTACGACCTGCAACCTGCAACCTTTATAGTTTTAGTAATCCGGAATTCCATTTAGAACTCACGGCAGTATTTATAGCACGGAGAGCAATTAGATCGTCTTTAATGAGAGCTGCGTGTCTGGAATACAATAGAAGTGAGAAACAATGACAAAGGCGGAGAAAGCTTTTGTTTGAAAAATCCTATGTGACATTTTGATGTTTCTTTTAGAAAGAAAATAAAATTGGATACACTTGAAACGTGTTGAATTGAAGCTTCGATGCATCAGTTCGAATTACAGGGAGCTCCAAAAGCAAAAATGGGACGTAGTAGTGCTGAAAGGTGAAAGTCGTTTGTGCTTTCTTCTAAGCTCGAATTTTCATATTAGTGTTGGATAATTTTACGTGCAAGAGTTGCACCAATGGAAGCAGCTGGAATAGTGTCTTTCACACAATATTTAAATATAAGTTTGTAAGGAGTGAAAGGAATTTGTGATGTTGATTTGTTGCCTGTTTCTCTCAGAGAGCTGATCTACGAATTACAAAAGCGAGAGAAGGAGGTCTACCTAATATCCGGAGGTTTCAGAAGCATAATCGAGCCTGTCGCCAGAGACTTAAACATCCCTACTGCAAATGTCTACGCCAATAAACTCAAATTCTTCTACGATGGTAAGTTCGCCCAAGTCATACTAGTCTAATTCTCTAATTAAATAAAAGCTTTCATGAATCACATTATGTCCACCTCCAGAATTTTCAAGTAGAACATGTTGTTTGATAAATGTTCCTTGAGTTTGGAGCAACACGGTTTTGGTGCCATATGTATGTGTGTACATTATTTTAAATTGATTTGTTGGGTGAACAGGGGAATACGCTGGGTTTGACGAGCGACAACTTACTTCCCGCAACGGAGGAAAAGGTGACGCTATTCGAGACTTGAAAGAAAAATTCGGTTACGAAACCGTCGTTATGGTAGGCGATGGAATGACAGACTGGGAAGCTGCACCACCAGCAGATTTATTCATTGGTGCGTACAATTTCATTTCTCAGATACTCCCAAAAGTATTTTTTTCATCTTGAAAATACATTTCCTACAAGCAAGGCGTGCTTTTCTAAAAGCTTTCAAAATATTTCTCCTGTATAAATTTGAAAGCTCAGGAAAGGAGTCTTTTTTCAGCTTCCTCTTTCAAAAATAACGACCTATCTCGCTTCGCCGTCCGCGGATTCCTTTTTAAAATTATTTTCACTGTATACATTAAGTTTGACTTGGAATTAATTTCTATATGGGAAATGCATTTGTTGTTATTTAGGATTTGGTGGAAACGCCTTCCGACCAGCAGTGAAGGCAAAATCAAAGTGGTACGTCTCAGATTTCCGTGACCTGATTAACGAACTCCGGGATTAGAGAACCGTCCGACTCACATGCCTCGAAATGTTTAATCAAGATTAAAAGCTTTACCGTTTGCGAAATGTTCAACTACGTTTCAGTGAAACAAACATAAAATCAAACCCTCATCCTCAAAAGCAGTTTTGTGACGAACAATCTTATTCAGCGCTCATTAAGTGCTTATCATCATCATCAATAACTCGTGAAAAAACCTTGCATGCATTACTTTTGTAATATATCTCAATAATATAGTAACTTTTACTAGACCTTCCTAAGTAGTTGGAGGTGTTTTACAATTTTAAAATATTCAAAATCATAGCCCTGTAGGTTTCTTTGTATATAAGCGCATGGTCCAGCCAAATGCATATTTATGTAAGAAAATCCGTCTTGTTGAGCAGCAAGTAATTGCCAACTCGCACTGGATAATTTATTTCAAGTTATTTTCTTTACGAATTCATTTAAATAATCCAAATGACTAAATTATTTTTTGGGGTGAACAGCACATGCCTTCGTCTAAAAACATTTGCTGATGAGGACAAAGCTGCACCTGTTCATGCTGTGATAAAATATTCATTTGGTACTAGGTGCTGCTTTGTTATAAACAAAGGAACTAATCAAAAACCGTTCCTAGTTATTTTGAAATTAACACATAATTAAATTTACCACAAATAATTCATGAAGTGTGATACGAAAATAAACGTGCTAATTGATTTCATCACAATAAGAACTTTGTACACAACACAAGAATAATACATCCATCCGCAGCAACAAAGAAAGAAGAAAGGAACAGAGAACAAGTGCAGGAGAAAACAGAAAAGTGTGCTTTCCAATGAAGACTAAAACAAATGGGAAAATGCCCGTAGCTTCTTTCCTCTCCATTGAATCCTTCTTCTTCTCAGCAATACAAATAGTGTGTACTACAAACTACAAGAACCCTGAATACATTACATTACATAGTGTTGACGTCACCTTTGTTTATTCATTGATTTCTCATCCGCTCATCAAATAAGTCGACAATCACGTTAATTGCAAACTTTATTTCAATTTAAGGTAACACTTCTCGTAGCAAATGTACAAATTGGAACGGCTTACCATAGAAGAGTAAAGAATAGTTACGATTATTTATCCAGAGAGATTATTATGGGTAATTTAAGTTCGATGGATGATTGACATGACTGGAAGACTCCTGAGCTTAACGGAAAAGCCCATCCAAGATAGCTCGTAACAGATTTACCAGAACAAGCACCACAATAATCTTATTGAAAATTTCGTGAAGTTCGTGAAATTTGAGCAATTCATTCTCCTTAGGAATACTGGGACAAGCGTTCCAAAAATCCATTATTAAATCTCTCCAGCAGTATTGATCAGGACAGTTGGACATAAAATACTTCTTAAAGAACCTTTATAAAAAGCGTGATATAACTCAGTCAATATTTATTTCCTACAACTTCGATTAATTAAAATGTTCGTGAAGTACTTACTGAGACAAGTGACTTGTTTGCTCCGATTCCAGACTTATAGTTGCAAAAACAACAGGGAACTCAACTTCCTTAGTTTCATTTTCAGTAGAACCCTTCAGGTATCTGCGTAGAGAAATGTGAAATTATAGTGAAGAATAAGTACTCGCGAATAGAACTCGGTAGCAAACAGAACGGGGAACAAACACTAGGGTAGAATTTCGAACTTCACTAAGGAGTCAATTATGGGACACTTTGTATATGCGGGACAATTTTGCTACTCTTTGCATACGTTCGAGAAAACACAACAAATAAATCAAAGCATGCACAATGTTTTCCCGAAGGGAGAGAGAGCGGAAATTTGTTCGTCCTCCTGTCTCAACAGTGGTAAAGAGCATGTTCACAAAATTTGGTACAACAATAAATCTGGATAGAAAAATTGTGTATTCTGATCAACTCACTGGCAACTAATGTTCATTAGTTTACTTCCAAACTTGAAGACAGTGATGCGCAGACCCTTCGTAATGTTGAGGCAAAGACTGTCGCTGGAATTGATGGAAAGCGTCTGATCCAAGTCTTCAAAACTCACTTCTCTGTACAAATACAAAATTCGCATCATCAATAAATGACTCTATTCCGAACAGTTCAACCGAACACAAATAAAGATTCATAACACAATTCTGCAAAAGGACAACCTGAATTCCGGTATTGTGAGATCTAGTGTAAAGATACGCCTTCCTAAATCTACCTCATGCTGCTTGCTCTTTCATAACATGATTAGCAATATCCCTTCCCAGCTTACACGAAATCTCAATCTACTCTACTCGAAATGTTTGACTTTCCTTCTTATTTGTTTTGGATTAGGTAGGATAATAACAGTGGGGTGGTGCAGGCTTGGAGTCGGTTGCGGAAATTTAAGAGCAAATTAGAATAATGAAAGAGTAGAGCTCATAGGCACTAACGATTAATTATTGCTCTGTCCGGAAAATTGAGATAATTCCCAAAACAAAGCTAATTGTATTTCCTCCAGTGCAAAGCCGCCGCCAGAGTACCTACGCACCCTGGGATCAAATACTCAAAAGAATTGCAAACCATCATCATTTCGAATCTGCCTAAAAGGCTTATTTAGTTTAGAAAACCGCAAACTTGCTGCAGAAACGTAAAGATCTGATTTAGTCGTAATAGCGGAATTGTCAAAATAAAACAGCGATTAGGCCCTCCTGGAAATGGTATTTTTGTCTAAAATAAATCAGCGAGGCATTGTTTCAATTAACTTTATAACTTATTACGCTCCAATTAACGCGTCGGCTCTCCGGTCCCCTTGAAATTTCCACAAACTGAAATGCGGGCATGATTGATGCAAAATAACATTTGTAGGTCTCATGAACCGCAATGCTGCATTGAAAAACTTTCGATCTACACCTATCTCGACAATACATTCAACCAGAGATTTGATTTCAATTCTTGTGCAAGAAGAAATAAATTGCGACATAAATTTTTAACAGGCATGGGCCTATTAGTTGAATAGTTTCCCAATGAGTTGTGCTTGCAACAAACACTCACACAAAGCATGGAAGCTCATCAAGTGCTCAGAAACTAGTTTATTGTCATCACAAAAGAACCCACGTATAAAAAATTCAATTTAGTGTAAGATTAATCTGGACCCTAACCTCGCCCTTCCCACGAACAAATCGGTCCGACTGCAATAAAAAGCAATCATTCTTGTTTACTCCGAGTACGCCCAGAAGTTCTAGATCTACGCGAACACTCGACCACTCTGAAACAGTAGTGAAAGAAAGGTGGGGAAGACCTTTCAAATAGTCGGCTAGCTAGAGACGATATTTTACGTACTTCAATTCAATCACAATTTCGGAATGGAGATGTTGGATGAATTTTCATCAGAATGAAAGAATTTATTTTGGTCTCTCCCAACCCATAAGTGGATAGCAGTTTGTGGTTTTGACACTATCTAACCCATTTTCCCGTTGCTATATTGCGCAGTTCTAGCTTTTATATTTCGAAGTTTCATACGTGACATGTCTTGTTGCTTGTATAGATTTTACGTCCAGCGTATAAATAGCAAAGTTCCAGATCCAATTGTCGATTAGGGAATATCATAGAAATTTCACTCTTGGTCTACCGTTTTGGTTCTTACAAGCCTACTGCTATGCTGACTCCCATCGAATTTGATACAAATTCGCCAATAATTGCTAGGTTCATTTTATATTAAAATTCCACAAAAAATATTGGAAACGCGACTTCCAGTATTGCCAACGGAAGTACGATTAGTTTGATTTCTTCCCCAGCTTATGCTTACAGTGAATTCAGTGGCTTCTAATACAGGATTTCGTTCACCCAAATCCGTATACTTTCGGTTGACAAATCCATGATTTTCACAATTGATACTCAACCAAGCTGAAGTGGTATGCTCATAATAGATAAATATACGGTTAATTGCTTACCTTGGAGTGGTGGGGTCGACGATTAATCTCGGGTTAGTGGATACATTGTTGAAGAATGACTGAGCTACATCATCCATGACAGATCTGTAATTCGATAGAATCATTCTTTAGACCAATTATTTCTGGGCATCGATTTCAGTTGCAAAACGCAATTCCACTACGTATGTCATACATTGTATTGCTGCATTATTGCGGAAAGCGAAGTAAATGAGCGTTGTCAAATACGTTTATGCATTCATACACACAGGCGGCAGTTTCGTAATGATTTGGCTTCCACGGGGGACTTTGTGAATGTGACTATGAATCAGTAATAACGAAGCACTGACTTAAATACATATTACAAGTGGAGGCCTAAGTCTTCGCCTTTGACTTCAATTGTTTATTTAGTGTACCATGCATTAAGAAACTAGGATTGATTCATAAATCTCATCAAGTGATGAGTTCAATGAGGTTGATATATTCAGTATGCTTGAATTTCTAATTCATTTTCCAAAAGTTACAGAGTAATTCCGCATCCCTTCAATATTGAATCAATTAGCCTCAAGTAGGATGGTTCAACTAACCTATTTACGTATGAAGGTCTACAGCTGACAAGCATCCATACACAAAACCTCACGTTTAAGTACAGAAAGCAGAGGTTGGGAATATATGAGAATGTGATTACTCGACCTGGGCAACCGGAAATGATGGCAAAGCATTTGAAAAGAATTGGAACAATGAGGCAAACTCGGAGGATATGCAAAGGAAAGAATTCTCGAGTGCCCTCGTCATGACAAAACGAAAAAATTAAATTGGATTACATTGAAGACATCAGGTCAAGAAATAGCAACGAAAGAATACGAGAACTAATTGCACTGCAGAAAGAGTTAGCATATCAACGAGACTTATGTAGAGAATATCTGGAGTAGGAAGAAAATGAAAACAAGAGAGAAGCGTGGTTGAGATTCAAATCGAAACAGGATAAACTACAGGAATATCTTTGGGAAGTTAGAATATGGGTAGAATTATAAACACAGATTCAAATTGTATATAAAAAAATTGAAATATATTTTTAATTTGGAATAGTGTAATTTGAAGTAGTTTTGAATTAGCAATATGAAATGTAGTGGTATGGGCGACCTTTGCATTAAATTTAGAATTTGACTTCAGTTTGAAATTTACTTAGTGTATTTTAGTACTTAGAACTTAAATGAAATTTGGAAATTATTGAAAAATCACGAGACTCAAAAGTTATTATTGTAATGTTTTCGGAATAGCTCAATGGGCAAAAGGCTAAACAGCCTAAAATAAAGTCAATCAAAATCAGTACTCTTAAGTACATCTTATGTCCTAGTTATTTAAGTTGAATTAGTACTGGGAGTTACATTCGCTGGCTGAGCCTCTGTCCATTTGTGAGATCATTTGTGATACTGATACATAGCTAATTTTCCCGCCCCTGAGTTTGCGGAACTTGACTTAAACAAGCCCTTTGTCTTTTTTGAAGTTTAGCTGCACTAGCTAAGGGAAATGGCTCCTCGTTGATTTACCTACTAGGGTAGTACCTTGAACCGGTTCAAACTGCTCGCTAGCCTGATAGAAAACCTAATTATTAATAAAGAGGTCGGAAGTGAGATCGATATGGTGCAGAGTCCAGACCACAACTGTTGTCGTTTCCTTATCAAGATTAAGTTGAAAGTGTGGAAGGGTAGATCACAGATCTATTGCAGGAGCGTAGAGTAAACATTAAAACAGCTAGAAATTCTATCCAAGTAGCTTTCTTTCCCTTTCCAAAAGATTTTGGAAACCGGAAGAGAAGAATTGAGACAGAGTGAACATGTCACCGCTTATAATATTGATTCCAGAGATTACGCAAATTTGAGGCTAGGATTACTAAATAAATTTCTGGCTTCTAGCAATGGCTTTGATGTGAAACATTTGACGAAAAAAGTGCGAGCTTGTCGGAGTATTCTTGAAAATCACTCGATACTGTGTACATTTCTCTGCAGGGATAAAAAATGCAAGGAAGGGAGTAGAACAGATGGACCCTAGAGATTATCATTGGTTGCATTGCTGTGCGATGGAAAATATTCGAAGAGCCGAACTCTAAAGTAGGGAACGGGACTGTAAAGTTGGAGGGATAAATTCTGTTGGCTCTACGCACTGTGGATGTAGTGTACATAGAATCATCGCTAGTTTGGAGAAAGCTATCGATCCGAACTTCTACCACATGAAGGCAGGAAGGCACGGAGACCTTCAGAACTGGTGGTCCTAGTCCTGCAAGTGAAAGCAGAGAAAGTAGAGTCGCGTCCCTGTCATGCATTTGCTCTCTCACTTTCAAAATTCAAGTAGATACACAAACAAGTTCGCTCCGCGTTTTCTCTTACTCAACCCAACAATTCTTCCCATCGGATATCCAATTTGTGGGCTTCAATGAAACACATGCCTCACACCTCCCCTCCGCCAAATTTTCGGATACAAGAAATCATTTTAAAATTCCGGTTATAATGCTTTGCAAATGTGAGCTAGAATAAAAAAAATCCTTTCCGCTCAAATCTTTCAGAAATGAGTTTGACAAGTGAACAGGGTCTACCGGAAGGAATTTTCCTCCTTCGCTTATGTTCTTAGGCGTTTAGAGGGTTTTTGTTTTTCGAAAGCCTTTTTAGGATGGAAACATTTTTGAGTGTATCTACGGCTCCACCGTGAAAGATTGCTCTTAATAATGCATGAACATTTCTGTCCAACCCCATGTCAGGTTTATGATGTCCTGGCAAATGTCAGATTTAACTACCAATTTTCAGGAGAATGGCGCAGTCAGGTTCAACGCTGAATAGGTCTACAATGGTTTGACAAGAAATTCACTTTTCACTGATGGACTAACTTAAGCCAAGCGGCGTGGAAACAGAAGAACTCGCACATAGTGCTCGACTAATATTATGTAACGAGGGCACCGACAAAATCATAAAGCATACATCAAAACCAGTATGTGAGACATTTGAACACGCCAAGCCCAACACGCACTTCATGCATGATAAAAGAGTTACAAAACACAGATTCGAAAACGAATGTTTCCTCCGTACTCGGAGTTTTTATGAGAAAAGCACACAAGTTCAAGTAATGTTATTAAAACTTTGTTTATCTACACAAGCACGAGTCAGTACACTCAATATCTCCGTATTGTTGATCGAAGAAATTCTCATAGCTAAGCTATCATTCATAATAATTAGATTATGCTGAACTCAAAATGTGCTTTCACTTACCTGAGGGCTTCACAGGCGAATCCAGGGCTCAATTTTAAGATTACAAGGCATTGCAGGGATACCTTAAGAGTCTCTCTGGGAAACCCGCTGAATTCTCGGCACGCGTCTGGCCCTGTAGAATAGAAAGTTTGCTTTATTTCTTTGTGCATTTGCAGTAAAAGTATTCCACTCTCCCCTTGCCAAGCGTATATTTAAGAAACATGAATTGCGTTCACAATTCTATGCGTCTGGAAGCGAGGTTGTCACAACCAAACCCAGGAATTTATCCGCACTGACACGTTAATATATTATGCATGTGCAAGGTTGAACATGTAACTCAAGTTCAAATTTCGCAGTGCTTGGACAAGCTATATAAATTCGGTTGTCAAATAAACTACATATTTTGTGGATATGATTTCTCTTTAAATTGATGGCCAGTTTTAAGATTCCTAGACACCCCCCCATAAAGGAGGGACATTTGTCCAACGCTAATTGGACATGAAATACTAGGATTTGTTGACGTATTTGTGGGCTTAAAGCAGGAATGAAATAGCAATTAGAATAAGTTCTATTCTAACTTATTAATATCGATGGGCTGAATAGACGGTCTGTCCAGCTAACATTTTGGCCTTTCAATTCAACACTTTTGTACCTTTGATTTGAGTAAAAAACAGATCTAATTTGCGAAAAAACCAAGTGGCAAATAATCAATCGTCGCTAAAATTCATCAATTGCACCTATTCTTAATTCAATTCGGTAACAGTTACCTTACCTCATCACTGATTTTCAGATTATTACTTGGAAGCCGGTTGGGATCATGGAAGTAAATGAAAAACAGTACATAAGCAGAATCACTTTCACGAAACGAAATCCGAAATCGGCATGTGTAGATTAAGTGAAATAAGAATTCTGCGTCTGCAGCCGTTTTTGACACTCGGTTCGCCCATTCCAAGGAATTCTTGACTCTAATGTTAAAACATGCACGACTTCGCGATACATCGGGTTTTAATTTTGAAGGCAAGAACATTACTTCTGAGTGAGGTTTGTTGAAACGATTTTTGTGTATTCATGGCAGAGGATTGCATTGTGGAATGTGGATAGCATTCTTACTCAACGAACGTGTGGGCTCTGTTGGATCTTAAAATTTACCGGTAATGCTAATCGGACCTAAGGCTGGTGCAGAATTTCAATATTGCAATAATTCCAAATTGGCTGAACCTTTTGAGTAAATTGGGTAGATCAAGACTGTGATTTTATGACCAGATGCCCCATGAATAAGCATTAGTTTATTAAATGAACCCTGTGAACTTGGTTGTTGGAAGCGCACATCTTCATTAGCAAAGTGCATTTAGGATTTAATTCGTTGGCTTCCGCTCGAAACGAAGGGCGAGATTGCGGAGATGGAGCTGGAGCACAGGAAGGGTTGGACAAAAGGACGGTTGGAAGAAGGAAGAGAAAGACCTCATCGGATCGAAGAAGAGAGAAGAAGTGGTCCAGTGTCTCAAGGTAGATTTTATGAAGCGTGAAACTCAGTGCTCCGTTCTGTGATGAGAAAGGGAAATCATGAGAGAGAATAGAGAAGAAAGTATTCCGCATTTTAAACCCGGAGAATGTGAATACTTGGAAGCATGGATCCGTGCATTCTTCTTTCCTTCCGTCTTCCTTCCTTTTCCCTCTTCCTTTTTCCTGATTCCTTATTTTCTTCTCATGAAGTGAACCAAGAGGAAGACAGAAGAAGAAAAAGTATACGAAGAAGAGATGAGGAATAAGAAGTCTTGTTGCTCTTCAGGAGGATTTTCTTGTTGGTCGTGGCGGTGGTGTCAAGCAGTGCAGCGAGCGCTTGCGTTCCTCCCAATGGAACGTAACTCTGGACACCACCAACTTTCATATAAAACCAAGACTCACATCTAATTTCGATCTCAGATCTGTCAAGTAGTAGTTAGCCATTCATGGCTACTACTCTTCCACATAATTTAACCCATATCTAGTGCTCTTCTCAACAGCCAACCCCTAGTTGGACATTCAAACAGGTGAGTACTCGCAATTCCTAAGTCAATTCCAGGCAGAGTAGAGCTTTTGTCGCAATTAAAATCACACGAATTCCTAGACAAAATTCATGAAATCACTTTCATTGGTTTCGCCAAGACAGTATTAGAATTCTGCGTCAGCAGCACTGTTTGCTCTACCTTTGCTCATCAACGTTATCTGAATGCTTGCAACTCAATCAACCAATAAATTCAGCTGCATTTTCTAAGCAAGGTATTTTTTGCAAGGAACTATTCCTTCAGTGGAACTTGAATTTCCAAAACTGGTATTATTAGAGGAAAGTTCAACTTCTTATGAAGCAGCTTTCCTCAATGCTGATTTTGCTGCACACTGCCGCAATTCCGTGTTCTGAGTAGCCTGTCATAAAATAGGTTCGGTGAAAAACTCCCACAGGACTCGATCTGAAATTGAAAGTGCTTATCTTTGTTTTGTAATGTCTGGCTGAAGACAAGTTGCCTTAGGTGAAAGCTTCAGTTGGGTTATACGTACTGTAAAATCAATACTAATCAGAGTACAACTTCAGGGAACCCAGAATAAATACAAAGAGATTCTTGGAACGATGAAGGATGCATTTGCTGTCTCCCAGAGCCGTCGGGCCAAATTACGAGTGTTACGGATAGAACGACACGCCTGAGAAATACTAATATTTTACAACAAAAAAATGAAAACATTCGAGCCAGAAAGAAAATAAATGGGCACACGAGAGGCTTACTGAAATTCAAAGGAAATTCGTGCCAAGCAAAAAATCGGGCCTTCTCATAAATAACAATTTTGAAATCGTCACCCCAGTTTTTCATATATTCAGAAACGACGGAAGGAAGGTTGGAGGACAAACTTTTAGGTTACAGTCTGCACTATAGACAAGGAAAGATCCTCTGAGAAACTTATTCATAAGCCGACAAATAATAGATCAACTGGATATATCCTAACATCACTTCATGCGAAAATTCTTGCCAGGAAATTGGCAGAACGCAAAAATAATAATTACGTTGCGACCCTGTCCATTAATTGATAATAAAAATACATTACATAAATTATATCTAATTTGAGTGCCACGGCCTAGAAGTATGCAGAACTGGTATGGTTCTTAGAACTTGTTTTCCATTTATAAAACTATGCTCCACTTTACGATTGAAGCTACAATTCTACGATTGAGCTTGGGATGAGAGGTCAACTGCACATGCACGCCTTTGCTTAGCGTTTCGTTCAGGATTGAATACTTTTGGAGGCATCAGAGCTAAAAAAAATTCGCCCATTATCTCATAAATATCTGACGGCTAGCAGCAATAATAATTGTTCCAGTAAATCTAACATCTACGAGGTATCAACGCCTATACGAGTGCCAAAGAAAGGTCGGAAGGGAATTCACAGTGATTTATGGAAGCTTTCAGGCAAGACTTTCATTTAATGTCTTGAGGGTATATCTTTCAAAGGAAACAAAGATACATTCACATGTTTTCCTCTCCCATTGCACAGGAAAGTTTGTTATGCTTTCATTTCACCATTATTTGCATGTGAGAAAACGAGAATTCACAATACATGCATTTTCACTGCTTCCCAATCTCTCTCCTTCTTCACTACCCTTCAATGTTGCATACAATTTCTACATGGCTTTTTGCAAAGTGACTTTTATATATGCACCGAACTTCCGCTTTGTGAAACAAAATCAAAATGTAACTAACCCACAAGCCTAGCAAATGTGACGGAAATATTATACAAATTAAAGAATTCAACTCGGACGTACAAATATTAAACGTAAAACTTATTTCAAATCGATGCAGTAGCATTATGTGCTAGATTGTGATGAAGTTTCTGAACTTCTATCAAGGCATGAATTCCAGAGTGAATTGATCAAGGCATAAGTCTTTTAGGATTGGAAATGACTGACTGAGAGCAATCAGAAACAAGAGTCAAGAAACAGGAGCTGCCAGAATAAACAGTGAATCGAATTTGCCCTAATCTGGCTAAACCTTCTCTTTGATGTTTCAAAGCATGAGCCATTGTTGATACAAAAGAACGTATAAAACGAATGTGAAGCGTTTTGGGCTAATCTTTTTTGGTATTAAGTTTGAAATTTCGATTGATGTGGTAGACTGCTCTGATATTTTCTTAGATTCAATAGGTACTGTTAGCGTAGACTTGGCTGACTTGACGTGCTGGTTTTCTTTGCGCGACTTATCGAAAGGAGCAACTGAAAAGAACTCGACGGGTGGGTAGTACTGGGTAGTCGCAAGAAATAATGATGAACTAAGATGAAAGCGATAGTGCCGCTCCTTCCACAGCTGATAAGAAATTACTCGGAAGGAATTGATGTATTGAGCTAAGCCAAGGCAGACTAAATTTTAGCAAACCCTTTGAGAGTAGTCGCTTCGGTCTACATTCATAAAATATTCAAACGTCAATTCCTTCCATGGCGAAATTACACCTAGCGAACTAAATCTAATTAAGCGGACGAGCGTAAACCAGCTACGCTCAAGAGGGTTGGTTTCAGTACAACTGAGTAATAAAAACTTTGCAAAACCCATTCGGTTTAATTTCCAATAAGGAAGTTACGAAAGAATAGATTGGTCCCACTCTACACAGTGCAGTGAGTGCAGTGTCATCGAGTGGATTCAGTGGGACTAAATTAGAGTGTGATAAAGTTTAGAGAGTAAAGCCCACTAGTGAAATGTTAAATAGAACAAGTTCGTTTTGATTTCTGATGTAGTCAAGATATGAAGCTTGATCAGCAGGACAGTTAAGAATATCTTGTGGCTGTGAGTTAGGAATTTACTTTTGCCCACATTAGAGCACTCTCGTACTTTTCAGCTTTCCATAGCTGGGCATCAATTTTTCGTGCGCTTTCACCTGTTGGTTTGATTGTACCTGTTCGGCTTGCTCTTAGAAAACTGAGCAAAATTATTCTTATTTGATGCCCCACAAAATAATTTTCCAACGAGCAAGCAAATCCTCTTTTCCTCTAGCATATCATTTTTTAACTATTAAATCGATCAATATTTTTAAATTTGAAAGCAGAAGATGACATTGCCTTTTTTCCTTTGCTTTTCAACACCAAAGTAGAGAATAGTATTTTAGTTCTAAAGGAAAAGAATGCTCTTCTCGTGTTGCTCTACTAAAGAATAGGTATTGAGTTTCGCATTTGTCACAAGATGTACTTGAATCAATTCGCAAACGTGTATTTTGATCTGGAAGTTGGCTGCTGAAACGCAATTTAACCTCTTGTTCAAAAGCTCTCAGCAGACATTTCTATATCTAGAATATAGACCAAGCCACCAAAACAGAAATTGCGGATCCTCAATTTTTTTAATCCACTTCCATTTGGACAATGTAGGAAATAAAGCAAAGGCTGTAGTGTAGTCTCGCCGTCAAGTCAAGAGTCGAATTTCAACTCGTTGTTTCCGCTCTGTGTGGATTGTAGTGATTGCGATTGCGATTCTGATTACGATTGCATGGCTGGTTCCAGGGGTATGGAATTAAAACGAATGAGCTCCATTTAAAGGAAAACGCAAACGCATCCTTTGAAGATTAAGCTCCATGGACTTTCCAATTTACTTCGTTCAGCTCTCAACTTTATCCAATCTATATCTGGCAACAAGCTAGAATCTGATTCAATAACTCAACTTGCACATTGTACTCACGGCAGCATAAATATAGACAAGTCGGGTCAGGTCCATTATGCTGAACCTCGTTATCAAACCTGCACAAAAAAATATGATGTGCATTTAGTTCATTGGATAAAGGCAGAAACCCGTGATACAAAGACACACGTCAACTTTCCTGTGGAGAAAGTCAACAGACACTGGAGCCAATTAAATATGTTTGTCTGAGAATAACAAACACTTAGGACAAATCGGTTTGAGGAAAACGTCGTACCCACGATGCGGAGGTGGAGCACGATGCCATGAAATAGGCCCTGTCAAATCAACAAAATGAGTGGGTAGGGAGTTGAAGTGTGTGGATTGATATGTGTGAATTCCCATTATATTCGAATAAAGGCAATAAAATATGGAGTGCTTGAGCAATTCAAGTGAAGGTGTGAAGATTTAGAGCGTACGGTCTCAATTGGAATAAATCTCAAAGGATCTATTGAAAACAATTTTTATCAGCATAGGTGAACAGAATCGATTCCATGTGATTTCGCCTAAATAAAATTGATAATCCTGTCGATTCAGGTCGAATCCGATGGAGGAATGCAAATTTAAAATGTGTAGCAATATTATTTATAAACCTAGTGCAAAACTATCACAGGTCAGATAATTCCCCACCCCATTCCTGATATGATTTCCATGATATCGGCTGCTTCCACCGAATTTGCTTTTAAAGGCATGTTTTAAATATTTTTATAGTCGAATGGTTTCTCTAATCAAATCTTGAGTTGCTTAATTCTCATAAATTAACTTTCCAAAGGGCCTCTAAGACTCACGTGAACGAATAATGAATACCAAGGCAATTCAGCAGAAATTCACATTTGTCAGCTACCTGATCTATCTTTTATACTATAACGAGACCAAATAAAAATGTGTTATCAAGTAAAAATGAAGTATTGAAGTAGATTATTTGGCCCTAGTGAATATGAAAGAATATTTTCTTCAATTAAAGATTTTTCAAATATGTTTGTTAAGGGACACAGTAGAACAAGTGATAGATACCAGCCCTTTTCCTCCACAGCCAACCCTTGAAACATTCAATTCACCATCTTCAGGACTGAAACAGGGTATATTTTTCTTAGGCACACACATGAACTCTTATTGGGATGGCGTAGTACGCAGTAATAGAACTTACTCTCTAAGACAACTATGAGTAATTGATTCGGTGAGTCCCAAGATACTGACGTTGATCTCTAGGAGATTTATTTTTTACATTTCCTTTCGTTCAAGAAAATGAGACTTTCTCCTATTTCTCCAATAGCATTGACATTAGTTATTACAGCTTTCAATAGAGCCAGAGGAGAAAGTGAGGTTGGTCTGAGTCTCGGAAGGTGAATTCAAGAAACACTATGTTCGAGTTAAGACTCTAGACTCATGTTGGAATATCCCAATGGCCCAATTCGTTACGAAAATTCTAGCATTCATTCGTCCCCAGTGAAAAGTTCAGTGAGAACCTTGAGTACTAGCAATTAAATAATAATTTAGCTAATACAACAACTCTCTCAAAAATTCCAGGGCTGTTTCAAACAAAATTAATCAAAGCAATCCTAAAATATTTCACGATATCACGAACCTCCAAGTGTAATCATTCCCGTGTCTGACTTTCACCGCCTGAAGCAGTACTAAGCTGCAAGTACTTTCGACGTGTACAAATTACACCATGTACTATAAACGCCTGGTTCTTCAAATTCTGTCGTTTATATGTGAAGAATAAATTTTTTCTTTCGTATATAGAATAAAATGTTTTCAGTGTACGCTTACACACGTTGAGATTTTATGTTCTTTCTGATTCGCAGAAATGTGAAATCATCGAATCAAAGAAATCAATTTCGCTATCATAAAAGTGCATCAAAGGATCAAGTAGAGAGTCTGTTGAAAAAATAATGCAAAGTTGGATCCCTGACCTGAAGCCTGTACGAGCTCACATAAATATTTGTGTATTTCACTTGTACAACTGGTTTTTCATTTTTAGCAAAAAAATTGAAACGAATTTCGTCCGAAAGTAACTTAAAAATTATAATAATTTCAATGAAGAGTGATGATTCAAAGGCAAGCAATTACGATTCTTCTGTGCCTTTGAAAATAAGCAAGGAATTAAAAATTAGGACTACATTCGTCTGTATCCTGTCGTCTTGTCTATCTAATTTTGTCACATGAATGATTCCTACGTAGATTTAGTGCATTAAAATGCGTCATAGTTGAGCACAACAAAGTCCGCCTCGCTGGATTAGACTGTTTTTAGTCTGATTTTTACCATGGTCCAACATGTTTGCCAGAAAAATTCATCCGCTAAGAAAGCGTAGTTAGAATTGCGACAATTATTGTGTGATTTGATATGCACAGCAAGGAAATTGTTAAGTACGTTTTAGAAAAGGAAATTACTGTGTTTCCGAACTTCCTTGCTAGAACTAAAATTGAATTTCTGCTTTCTGAGAAGGATAGAAGTCTAATCCGCTTTCACTCTCAGCCGGCTAGCTTTATCATTTGCCTTTCTCCTGTTCTGAGTTTCGAAGTGGGAAGATTTTTAAAGCACCTTAAGTGTGTCGCAGAGATAGATGCTTAGTTTGTGTGTGAGAAGCTTTGGAGCAAGAAGTTGGATAGTATCTCCCTAAGTTACCTTAGGACACTTGTCCGGCTCAAAGAAAAAGCTTCGGATTTAATCCTTGCCTGAGCTTGAGTCAAAGAGTAAAAGATTCTAACATTTTGTGCGCACACTTTACGTTCTGGAGGCAGTAAATAAAAGTATGTCGTCTGGAGTTCCTGGGCTAATTTACGCACGTCTTCTATCGCAAGATTGTACGTCTATAAAAACATACTATTCCTATTTCAACACAGAAAAAAGTCTGTTCGACGAGGTGCGCCCGAAGACTTGTAACTTTTAGTAAGTTCAAACTCTCAGGAATCTAAGAAGTTGGCCATCCACACAACTCAAAAAGAAACTCCTAGCGAACGGCAAACTTTTTCTCAAGTCAGAACGCTTTGCACAAAAATGCTTTCACTCAAAGTGTAAGCATAGCGAAATAAACCGAAATAGCCTAGATAGTGCAATACTGAAAAGCGGGTGCTGGGTTGAATACATCATTATGGGCTTCTAATTTGCTCAGATCATTGACTTTATTCTATCACTTGTAAAGTGGAGAGTTGTACTATTCTTGTCCGTATGTCTAACTTAATGTGTTTACTTGTAACTAATGCTTCGAAAAGTCATTAATAGTTGGTCAACCAACAACTAAAACCAGGCAGTAAAAGCTGTACAATATAGCTAAAGGTTATCTCCGGAAATAACTCGGCACGATGCTGATAAAAGGAGAGATGTTTGTGATCAAATACGACTTTTTTATGTTTTGGTTGGATTGTTAGACTCATTACCTGTGGGGAAATATGTGAGGGAGTGGATTCGACAGACTTACACAAGGTAAGCGCTAGATGGGAAGATGAAGAGAAGTTGGTGGCTGAGTCTGGTAGTGACGCTCTTCTTGAGCGCCCATGCTTTTGGACGCTATTTGTGTCCAGCCGACGTGGCTCCATGCATTTGTACAATGAAGTTGGCCCTTGTCGTCACTTGCAGCAACACGAACATTGAAAAAATTGAGCACAGTATGAAGTCATTCAAAGAACACCCGGGCACAGTCATTTCATACTTAACTCTCAAAACGAACAGTATGGCTCGTCTACCGGACTTTCTATTTCTTGGTAAGAATTTTTAACCTTTCCATTTGCCTTAGGAGAGGAAGTCAAATACAAATGCTCTGTGAATTCGAAATGTTAATACACCCAAACCTTGCGAAGCAAATCCAGTAACAACCACTAGTCAAATAGGGAAATAATAGCTGGACTGCATTCTGTCCAGATGACCCGTTCGCAATACTAAAATCTAAGGAAATGGCATGATCACATTTTAGGAATGGACATTCGTCATCTGTACATTGGAAGCACAAACTTGGCTGTTCTAGCTGAGTCTTCCCTCACGGCTCTGGCTAGTAAGTTGGATATTCTGGATTTACCGCAAAACCGCATAGCGATTCTCCCTACGAAGGCTATAGCCCCTTTAAAGGCAACGCGAATTCTGAACTTGCCACATAATCTGATAACGGTACTTCCGGAAAGGGGCTTTGAAGGAATGCTTCATCTCGAGCGACTTTCACTCTATGGAAATTTGATTACTCGAATCGATCCAAATGCCTTCCAGGGTATTGAAAGGTGATGGATTTTCAACACTGATCTAATTTCTTCGCCAGAAAAGAAAATAATAAAATCCTAACACACACCATACGTTTTCCTTCCTCTATATTAAGGGAGCTCAACTTTCTTAACCTGGGCGGGAACAAGTTGACATCCATTCCAACTAAAGCCGTCTCAAAGCTCCAAGCATTAACCATCCTGGAACTGGAGAGAAATCACATAGAAGCGATAAAAGAGTCAGATTTCGCAGGTTAGTTCATGTCCCAATACTCCAACAAAACTTTTCACTGTCAAACAGACTTTGCTAAACTGACAGTCATCTGCCATTACTACCTTCAGGTTTGGTAAACTTGGACTCTCTAAAACTGGGCCAAAATCTGATAAGTGAATTAGGACTGACTGTCTTCAAGTCACTTCCTCGGATGAGTTCTTTGGACTTGGACGCTAATCGTATAACCAGAATCGACAATAAAGCATTTACTGGACTGGAGGGTTAATTTCTTCATAAACAAAGCACTTATGCTATAAATGTTGTCAATATTGATGCCTTAAAACTTCCTTCTTATTCGTATATAGAAAAACTGGAGTGGCTGAAGTTGGGAAATAACAAGATAAAAGATGTTCCAACACTCGCATTGATTGGAATGCACAGACTTCGTGAACTTGATTTAAAATCCAACAACATTTCAGAATTGAAGGACAACTCATTCCGAGGATTCGGAAATACTCTTAAATACCTTTCATTAGAAAACAATTCGTAAGCATTCGCAAATTCAATTACTTGTCATGGTTTCGATTCAATTTATCCCAACTATGTAATTTAATTTCATGAACAGAATCGACATTGTCCCGATGTCAGTTTTCTCTGAAATGCATTCACTGGAAACGATTAAATTGAGTGCTAATAAAATCAAGCACTTGCCTCCGCAAGCTTTCCAATCCATTTATGAAACTAAGGCAATCATCGATGTTCACGGTAAACTCATTTTACAAGAACAAGAATCGATCTCCAGTTTCCTTTCACTCCTTAACTTAATTCATTATTCCTTGAATCAAGTCTCATTAGACTTCAAATCATACAAATACTCCACACAATCTTACTTCCTTTCCCCCTATTCAATCTTGTTGTATGAAGGAACTTTGTTATTATTTCAACCACGACAACATTTCTCATCAAGGATCTTGTCCTAATTTCCTATGGAATTGCCCATGTTCCACCTACTAACCCACCAAGTCCCCAAACACAGTTGCTCCTGTTTTCATTTTCTCAATTCCCAAGCAATTATTTTCTGCCTTGAACTTAAATACTCACACTTCATGTACACGTGTCAGCTGTATCCTGTCGAGCCTTCCTGCATGCTGTTCTAATCATGATTGATCAAACTGCGTTTTAGATAATCCATTACAATGTGACTGCGACTTGCTTTGGTACAAGGCATGGTTGCTCAGAGCAGAACAATCTGTTGGGAATGATCAAGCAAGACCCCTCATTCTCAAAACTAAATGCTTTTCGGAGAAAGACAAACACGAATACATGGTCAAACAGGCAAGTCACTTTCTCTACTTTCTCCAGGGCTTTTCAATTCTAGACAGTCGCGACATTCAAAGATTTACTGTTGGCCTAAAGGTTTAAAAAAAATCTGAATCGACTTCTTACAAAAGAGGAAAAAACCAATTCAAATCATTTCTATGTACCAACCATTTCTTAAACCAACTCGAAGCTTCATGTATCCCCCCGATCAAATTCTTTTTATAGGTGTCGCAACAAAACGTAGGCAAACAGAAGGTAGGGGATTTTCTGTGAAGATTTCTCTGGTACTTGAAAAAATAACAAATCTAGAGAGCTTCAGTTTTGTTGAACTCGAAATCTATAGCATATCGGAGATGTATTGGCGGTGTTACAAAATCCAGAGTCTAGCAACCACATTCTGTGGTTTTGAGCAGCTCGCTTAGGGAATAAGTGTAGAAGTAAATGCCTGTATGGTTAGATATGTGAATGCGAGTACAAGAACCACACCACATTGGAGTGGTAGACATGAGTGGATGACAAATAGAAATCCGTGACTATGGGATTGCCGTGTTCGTACAGGTTGAGGTTACTCTGCTTGGATTAATGTGAACACCTCTCGTACTCGCAGAACTCCGAGAAAGCAAAAACTTTTGTTATGGTGAAAGCTTATGAACCAAATTCTGAAAGGAAGAAAAGTGGTCTGTTGCATTGCAACGGAATGGAAAAGGGTAGGAATGGGATTACCATTGTCGCTCCCTGAAGAACTAGAACTTGAATTCAGAGAAATTTTCCTCAACCGCATATGTCATACAGATCTGATTTGAGGGAAAGCAAGGCCATGCTATGCTGCTAGTTACAAATGACAGCAACCGAGCCTTCAGTATTTGTGGAACAGTAAATCATTCAGCAGAAACCTACACCTCTTTCTTGACCCGACTTTCACCAAATTTTTCTAAAGGAGGTCGTGATTAGAAAGGATGAATCCTACCACCTATCTGCGAGCTAGCATTTCTAGGAAAATAAAGTGTGATGTTTAGTTTGTACTTTGTACGGTTTCTAGCACCCCAGAAAGATCCTTAGGGAGCAAGGACCAACTGAGCCGAACGGATTTGGTGTTCGCGGCAGTAAAGTTGTCCCCTCAAAAAGGACGTACAAGAATTGATCAGTCATAAAAGTGACATCAATTGAAAATAAAATAGTTTATCCTACAGTAATAACATTTTATATTACTTTTGTTACCATCTAGGCTCCATTGGATCGGTTGTACTGCCCAAGGGAAACCTCTGCAAGTGGTGTGGAAAAACAAAGTTCATTCAGCCTCTTTACTGTGGGCAGCATGATCATGGCAGCCTGGCCAGCTCACTACAACTTTGGGCAACTTGTTTAGAAATGTATTTAACTCAACCACGGAACCGACCCACGAAAATTGTCATACGTGTCGGTGTTTACGTTTTCAATTTAATTTCAACTTCAAGTAGATGAGTTGGTAGAATTTAATTAATTAGCTGAGACGAATTTCTGCACATATCCTCACAAACGCGAGCATTGCACCAAGCCCTTGCTGTATGTAGACAGCAAAGAATGCCAGAGCTAAACTCTAATCCAAACAGCGTTTCTGCCCGATGAAAGCAATTATGGTTAAGTTTTCAAACCAGCAACAAAGGCTTTAAAAGCCTAGTGTTAACAAGTCAATGTCAGCCTTCACATATCAGTCGCATGCGGACAATTCCTTTGTCAGCTGTGACATCTCGTATTCCAATATATTCGATGTCGTAATTGTAAAAACTATGTAGTCGTGTAGTTTAAATCTTTAAAAACTATTCACCAGTCTACCCAAATAAAATTCAGCTAGACACGCTACCAATAGTAGATTTAGCTAGTTCAAAAATGCCCTACTTGTAGAGCAGTCAGTCATATCATGTGTCGTCGTCCTCGTTGTCACTTGTAAGTCTGGTGAAAATGCCGTGCTCCGTCAGTTTCGTGTCACCTCTCATCGTCTAACATATACTTAAAAATAGTTGTAAATTTTGGCTGCATTTGCAAGCTTATTGAAATAAGATTTTAAAGAGCAAATGCTTGACTCTCCGCATCCGCCCACACTGAAAACTATCTTGGGTGGTAAGAATATTGAAAGCGAAAAAGTTGAAATTCTCTTGGTAAGGATAATACTAGTTAAGGAACTGATATTCAGAATTTGTAAGAACTGAGCCAGTTCTTTCCTAACACCTCTTCATCCATCACTGCATTTATTATATTTTTCTACTCAAAGGGCGTATTCAAGAGGTCGTTGCGTGAACTAGGTGTTAGGAAAGGAACTCACCATGAAATGGGCCAGTAATTCTAGAATACAACATAAATTAAACTACATGTTTCTTGCTTGTCTCAGTGCTTACGCTGGGCGCAACAAATCATATCATATCGTACCATATCGATGTCATAATTCCTAATTGCTAGAAATTATGCAAATATTGTAACGTAAATTGTATTTAAGTTGTAATAATCGTTATATGTTTAGTACTCTAATTAGAACAAAATTGGGATTTGGATTCAAGTTGTAATTAATTTACATATAGATTCATTTTATCGATTTACTTGAGAGATTGAAAGTTAAGTTCCTGAGTTATTATGTTTGATCGTTATACCAATTGAATTTCGGGAGCTGATTCTTCCTACGTTGTAGCTGATATTCCGTTTAGCTTTTATTTCTTTTAATTGTTTCTACCAATTCGCAAGCTAATAAATACATTTACCCCATAAAACTTGGCTACATTTTGAACATTTTTTTTTAGATTTGGGGAGAAATTCACATCAACGCGAATTACTTGCGAATGCGATGGCCCACCAGGCAGTAATTCAATGAACGCGATTTTCAGCGTGCTTATTTCAAAGAATCTTATCTAGGACTTTTACATGCAGAAATGCTTCAAAACACAGTGACCGAACGAAATATTAAAAAATAAATTTAATTCACAAAACGAATCCGAATCGACATCGATCTGGACTGATATGTGAATCTGTGATGCCCTATGCCGTAGACTTAGTCATCATTTTTGTAAATAATATTATTCACCTCCAAATCATGAACATGAACTTAAATAGTGCTTTAGTCATACAGAAACCGATAAGCTAACTATAAAAAACCCCCGATGTTTATTACTTCGGTAATATTGCAACTAATTAACAATTCAATTTTAGATCTGAATGTTCTGTGAACCTTGTAACAAGTGCTTGGAAGCAGTTAAAATGAAATGATTGTCGTGATTGTAAGACCAATCTTTTTTGTCAAAATTAACAATATTTGTCAGAACAGTTGCGCCCTGAAGTCCGTGCTTAAGTGCATATTTTGAGTAAATTAAAGAGCTAACCCGTTATTTCAAAACCTCCAAATGCAAAATCTTCCGATTCCTTAAGAGTGTCATTCGAATGAGGGACCTGCTGGTTAACTACGTCCACTTCAGGGCTGTTGGAAACAAGAAAGTGTTAGGTTTTTTGCAACAAATAAAGTCAAACCTGTGAAATGTATTGTACGAGTTCTAACCTAGAAGATTCTAAAGCAGTTTCACTGCCATTTTGCTCGTCTTCGTTGGACCAGAAATTTTGTTCCTCAATTAAAGTCCTTAACTCCGCCGCAATGAGGGATGAAGTTCGCTCAGGATAGAATACTCCTAGATGAATTGCATTATCACTTCGCACACAGAGAAAACGATGAAAATGTGACAAAGAAGTTTGATAGTCGACGGACTCGTCACACATCCAGTAATTTTTCCCGGCGCTTTCATAAAGGATTTGTCGAACCGACGATGATGTGACTTGAGAGGATTTACCCAATCTTAAAATACTAGTGTCTGAGCAATTGCCAAATATCCTTGACATCCACATATCTCCAATGTCCACGCGTCCAGGGAAAGCACAGTCCTTTGTAAAAAAAAATTATAACAGAACATTTGACTCAGAAATTCAGTAAAGTGGAACCAACTGCTAAGACCTCTCTTTATCCCCCTTCACAGTAGCTCAATCGTCCCTTTGTACAGAATCGAATTCAAGTTAATTGCAGTTCAACAAAAATCTCCAAAATTTAGATGCAGTTACAAACTATTACTTAATAAATTGTTGGTACAATGAAATGCCCAAACGCAATGCTCATTATTTGTTTTTAGTTTACGAATTTATACATGATCGTTAAACTTACCAGACGACAAATGCAACACGAAAAATCGCATTGAATTTCAACACAATCGCATCCCATGTGCAGAATTTCTTGCTTCATTTTATAGTCCGAACTGTAGCGTGAGAGTATTTGAAAAAACATATCCCCTGGATTCTCAGAAGCCGGTGCCCAATTGAAGATTCGCAAAGTTTCATTACCAACCCTAACTGTATCAATTGTTAGTGGAATCGCGAGTTGTGTCAAGTTGATGAAGGCCAACGCGAGCAGGAGTCCAGTTGTTGCAAAGTCGTTGAACGTCATTTTTGCTCTGATTCTGTCGCCTTCGTTTGATGGTGTCGGATGTGTTTTAAATTTTCAAAAATATCGTAATTACGTGACTGTAGTGAGCGGTAGCGGTGGTTGTCGTCGTCGTTTTGTTTACTTCTGACTTTGTAGGATTGATAGTTTCTCTCTTGTGATGACTTTGGACTTGAGGAGCTAAGACCGGCAAAGAGTTCCTTGGCACCCGAAAAGCACAACAAAACCGAATTGAGCAGTCCCAACCGAACAAGAGAGGGGAATGGAAATGAAGTGAAGTCCAGCAAGTGACAAAAAACCGAATGGACTGTGACTGTGAAGTTGTGGTTTTGGCAAATGCCCGCTTTGCTCTGTTTCTGTAGTGGAGTGCCGGAACTGTATTGTTGAGCCAAAGTCGAAGATGGCTTCTCCTCGTTGCCTTCAGCGTTGGCTCTAGCTTAGCTTCCCTCAAAAAACAATCCGCCAATTTTGAGCACTCACTTCATTCCAACCCAAACGCACCCCACCATCTCCCAATCCAATTCAGCAATAATTATTCAGTGCAAAAAATAGATTTTATGTTAAGGGGAAGCGAGCAACATTTCAAATGGGGAGTTCGAAACGTGGTCAAGCCTTATATCGCCAATAATCGAAGGAACGTGTGCAGAATACACATCCCGAGGGCCCCTTTTCGAGATAATGGTCAAATACATCCCCCGATGCCTTCAAATATTTATTTTTAA
>JAQGCM010000149.1:0-34928 GCA_034699705.1 Hymenaphorura dentifera
AGCAGAAAACTAGAAAAGAAACAAAGATGCTAAATTCCTGTTTTCAATTAAGCAAGCTGTGTGGACGTAGACGGAGATTGAGCTATTGAACTGGCTGGCAGGCACTGGACATGATGTATCTAAGCGGAACCGCATGACAAGTTTAATGATCCTAGAACTAAACCTTTATTCATTAATTTCTTTTCCGTTTCATCTTTTTGGAAAAGAAGCACTCATTGAATTTGTGTGTATTGTAGTAATCATGATGCAATCAAAAATTTCACAAGCAATCAGCTCAGGAAGGGTGAACTAAACTATAAATAACATTTTGACAAGCCAATAGTTGCTCGTCAAAACGTCAGAATAAAGAACTGCAGAAGTGTGTTTCGGTTTGGCAGACTCATTTAACCTTTGCCTTTGCCTTTGGAACTTTCAGTACCTGCGATGCGGGACTTTGCAAAACGTTTGTTATTCTTTCACATTTTGGGCATATAATACAAGTAGAGACAGAGAGAAATAAGAATTCTCCGTTTCAAGCTTTCTTGTCATCTTCATGTTCCCTAAATAGATTTTGAAAAATCCCAACAAATTATTATTTCACACTTCATACACACACCTTTTTTTGCATTACTATTTACTGTGTTGGCAGCCGAGATTTTATTAGCTAAGTTAAGTTGTTAAGTAATAGTAAGTTATAGTAAAGTACATCTCCAGTGCAATTTTATCCTCTCCAATCCCAAATCCAACTACTCTTCCAACTTCCAATTACGTGCTGCAGGCCTTGCAGGATGTGGATGTCCATGATGACCTTGGCAATTCCAGTGCAAGCATACATACTTTTTTTATAAAGTGTGAAAAACGACACGTATTATTAGGACTAGAACCGGACGCTTAAAACAAAACACTTGAACCAAATCATAATTTTGTTTGCTTGCGTCAGGGTCATGTTCACATCAAAAATTACTCGCACATGCAGAGTCGCTCGCACCGCACCAGACCCTTTCATCTATTAAATCTTCAAAAGAATTGCTGTTGAGCAATGTTGATTAACTTCAACGTCAATTCAATTCAATGCACAGATTCCAAATCATCCGCTGCTCTATCATTAATTCCCAGAGTAAATCATTCAGCATTTAAAAGAGTTGAGGAAATTGGACACAGACAAAACTACTACAATGAAACGAAGCTTATACTAGAGTGACGTAAGTGACGTGCATTTAGCAGATGCAGAATCTCTAAGTTTTTGTTCACCGTTGCTTCATGGTCATTTTTATTCGGTCACAAATGCTGCGGCAGGGACAATGATGAATTCGTAGATTGTTGGATACGGATGTGTGCAAAAATTATTCAAGTTTCGTAATGTATCTAACATCAAACAAGAAAGAGCAGGTTATGGAGTGGAAGTGGACCAACCCTTTCTCCTCTCTTTTGCATTGCAATGATATTTAACTTTTGCAAATGATTGCACTTGACTGTGTATATTATAAAATGTTGAAGTACATTATTTCCACGTGGTCCAAAAAACACGTCAAGATCGGGATTGAATACGCAACACCTAATTGATATGTTACACGTAGTTTCTACTCTGTAAATAACTCAATACTAGTTTGACTGTTTTTGCATAGCTCTAACCATTCCAACATCAGTGCTGAATATTTGCGTAAAGTAATGAGTAGTTAGTTGATTTTTTACTTCATTGATGAGATAGATTGGCGAACAAAAGTTGCCCATCGCATCACTCGACTCAGCAGTTCTTTCTCGGCATTATCACCGATCAGTTCACATTTCTCTGACAAGTAATATTTCGTTTTTTGGCAACTTGGAATTCCCTGATTGAACTTTTAGTGATAAGAGGTATAATTTTGCAATCTAAACCGGTAAGATGAATCCAAGAGAAATAAACAAATACAATAAGGAATTTTTTCACCAATGCAGATTGAAATTAGTGCAGTATCAGAATTGTAAATATTTTTCAGATGGTAGACTGCACTGCAAGAGTTCAGTTTAAATGATTAGCACAATCAGCGTCAGCGTACAACCATGCATGATTTCAAAGAATATTTAGTAAAAAATGTATTACAATTACTATTCCATTTACAAAGGCATTCTGCAAACATTCTTTGATTCGTCGCAAACAATACGACTCCGAGGAAAGTGCGATTTTATCGCGACCTTATACAAAGCTTTGATTCTGGCACTATCGGTTGAGTAGTTCGTTCCTCTCAAAGTGATAATTTTGAACAAACTCTGACAATAGAGTGATTAGTTAAGCCTGAGAAGATAGATAACGTTTACATAAATAACGTAGTCTGTGAAAGTGAAAAACTTTGTCACTCTGACTAAAAAGAAGAACAGTCACATAAGTCTTATATAATTTCATCTGTTTCAGGACACACTGCATAGTTTAAAGATAATTCGTTCAAGATGGTGCAAACTGAAGTTGAAACAAATGGACATTCAGCGGACGCTATTCCAGCGGCTGACGCTCCTGCAATGCCACCACAAGAACCATTGCCAACAATGGAAGAAATTGTTACTCGTGACGTAATCGAAACAGTTGTGACACAAGCAAATCCGGACCTCGAATTATTACAATTTTCGTCTGAACTAGGCACTGCAGCTGGAGACAATTACATGTAAATATCAAATTGTAGTCATGATTTATTGTCAAGTCCTGCGCATAACTTGTGTGTATTTCATATTATCTTCATAAAATTCATGTTTTCATTATTTCATAGGTCAGTCATGTATGCGGTTGAAGCTGAAGTGAAATCTAAGAAAACGGGAAAACAAAGCACGTTGAGTGTGATGTTGAAGACAATGCCGAGAAATGCGTTTCGACAACAAATGATCAATGATTGTCAAGCTTTCGTCAAAGATTCCTGTATGTACAACCAAGTATTTCCGGACTTTGTCCAATTTCAAAAAGATCAAGGTTTAGAGGAGCATGAAATTTTTTACGGGTTTCCAAAATGTTACGCAACATTCAATGACGGCAAAACCGATTTTGTGGCAATGGAGAATCTTCGTTCATCAGGGTGAGCAGTCATAAACTGAAAAATATTTGGCCAATTACTGCTAGACCGAAATGTTATTACAATCTGGGAAAAGAAGTACTTTCTCCATTTTGTGGTAATTTTTTAAACGAATTGAACAGAAGGAATAATTGTGTTATGCTTGGTTTCAAGGTACAAAATGGCTGGACGAATTGAAGGTTTAGATTTTGATCATTGCCAAATCGTCATGAAGAACATGGCCAAGTTCCATGCCATTTCATACGCAAAGTTCAAAGGCGATTTTGACGCAATTATGAAGGCCTATCCTTTTTTGGAAGAGAAAATGTTCAGACCAGAAGATCAAATTCAAGATATGCAAAAAGGATGGATAGGAGGAACGATTTTGAAGTTAGGCGAAACATTTCGAAAATTGGGACACACCAAAGAGGCTGAGACGGTTGATCTAGTTTATACGGATCCTGGCAAATTCTGGAGAGCAATGAATGCCTTGGTCGGGTGTAAAGTTGAGCATGCTGTGATTGGTCACGGGGACTGTTGGACAAATAATTTCCTATTTCTCTACGACAATGCTGGAAAGCCAGAGTCCATCAAATTTGTCGACTTCCAAATATCTAGAGTAGCTTCTAGAGGAGTTGACTTGGGATACTTTCTTCATAGTTCGCCTCAAATGCCTGTCTTAAACGAAAGAAAAATGGATTTACTCTGCACTTACTACGACGAATTTGTAAAGTTTTCTACAAGGTTAGGCGTTGAAAAGGATAAACAACAAACACTGGAGGAGTTTTTGCAGGAAGTCGATGATTTCAAATACTACGGACTAACAATGGGACTTATGCTCATTCCAATAATAAGGTAATTTAAGTAGATTCTGATTGCCGTCCATATTGCCTGAGCTCGTTTCACTTCAAATGGCAAATTTCGATTGAACGAAAATGTATGTATAACTTGCTGTATGTTCTAGTGCATCGTCTGAAAATGTACCAGATCTTGAAACAATGTCCGACGATTTGAGCCCTGAAGCTATGGAAGAATGGTTCTCAGCAATAAAATCCAAGGCTGCAGATGACAAGTTGCTTAACTTGGTTAAGCATCATTTCATCAACGTCAAGTTCTTGCACAGAGATTGAATGCTCTAAATTTTTCTGAACTTTAAAAATGCAGAAATATTCAATGTTACGAGTCAAATGGATGCTGAGTGAAACTTGTCACCTCTCAAAATGTTTACACTTTATATATATTCAACTTCCTCCCCGTGAATGTAAGAAGCAGTATTCAACAAAAGAACTAAAATAAGAAATTCGCCACGACTGGCAATTAGGATTTGCCGATTTAAAGATTGGTCAGTTGGAAATTATGGTTTAATTTGGAAAAAGCCCATGAGGCTAGCTAATAATCCACACTAGCATTTTACAACTATCAAATTCTCTACTTTTCTACTCGTATGCACAAATCAACTAATCCGGATTCTTTCAAGCATTCGATTAAAAAACAATAAATATTTGATTATTTAAAAATCACATGTCACACCAGTATTTAAGATCTTTCTAAACTGTATTTCTGCTCGTCTATATGACACTTCGGCCTGGTAGACTTCATTCAAAAAATTTAGTTGAATTAATCATGTTTCCATTCTCTTGCAAAATCGCCTTGAATCTGCTTCTTAGACATTCGTCGTAAATTAATTCGATCCATGCGTTTGAATATCAAATCTATCAGACCGAGTGCATGAAGGACAAATTGAACAAACATTTCTAAAATGCGAAAACGGTGAACAAATTTTTGCAAATGATTGAAATACTAGGATTCTATGATGAAGAGTCCATCATATTCTCAGCAATTCACCAAGCACGTTCCAATTACTCTGATATCTTGACCTATCATTGTTATCCTGTAAGATGGACAAGGTTCAATGTTGTATAATTCTGAAACAAAATTGCACATCTAAACAATATCGTATGGTATGGTTAATCAAATTTTATTCTTAGTTGTAATTGCCTATATGAGAATTATAACAACATTAAATTTCTCCTAATCTTGAACCAGACAAAAAACGAACTTCAACGGTTGGTCACAACTAAAACACTCAAACGCATGCAGCTAAACAAAGGCATGAGTTCTTTCGAAAATTTTAACAATCGGAATTCCGTAAAACAATCGTAAAAATGTCAAATCAAAATACTTAACTAAATGTATGAATGCCACAAAATGCGGTAAAAGTAAAATAATAAAAACTTAAAGAGATTCAAAGCAAAATGTAGATAAATCTAAAACTAACTCACTAATACGCAACAAGAAGACAGATAAACTGAACGTCCTCCATCAATGTTTTGCAGTTTGGATATGTCAGCAAACATGTCGACTGGACATTCCCGTATCCTTGAAAGGACAGCTCACTAACACTCTGAATTCCCATTACAGCAACTCTTGTGGGAACGAGGCTCCGAATCTTCTCGACAATGCCGGAACACTCGTTTTGGCTTCGCTTGTAAAACATCAAGATGAACCCATTTTTCATTCCGAGGAAATGGGAATAAATCTGAAATCGACCAAGAAATTGATATGATACAAACTTTGAAAATAAAATCATCGTACTCTTCGCAGTACAATTTTAAGTTGAACTCACATGTGCGAACAGTATACTTTCGTCTGTAAGACCGTCGACATTAAAAGCAACACTGGAAACCTTCAGGGATCCAGTTCCATAAACCCCCCAAATGCAAGCCAACGGAGCCACGAAGCCTTCAATGTCTTCGCAGATTAGGTCCGATACGACTCCGCCAACGAGAGGAACAGGAAAGGGATGCCCTTCTCTGAAAATAAAGTACAAGTACAACGTTTATGTGACTTTTATAATATTCAGGTGGCTAACACCAGTTAAGCAACTTACTGAGCAAGTCTATGTGATACAAAGTCCGTAATAATTTGATTTTCCTGGTACAAGAGGAGAATCATCCCCTTCAAAGCTAACCCGGGTGGAGTAGCGAATGTCTTCAAGAAATCGGCGAAGACTTTATCACTCTCGTTCTTGGGATGTCAAAATAACTTAAATGAATTGAGGGCTCGTAAGCAGTAGAACGCAATTTTAAATTAAAGACTTACCCCAAATCCCATCCCTTCGGATGCCCAAACAGGAATAGAAAAGGATTGGATCAAAATATCTGATGATTTTGGAATACACAAAGCTTGCACTCCGTGATTCCCACGAACCGTTTGCAATTCAGTACTGAATGAAGAATTGGGAGCGGTGACCAACAAGCTATCGGAAAATGCTGCACAACAAGTGGTGCGTGGGAGAAACTTCTGGGATTCTAGCATGAAATAAACATATTGAATAAATTTTCTCTGAAACGTTTCGCCCAGGAGGCTTCCGGGCGAAGATTTTTTTCGAAATTTGCGGTGTGTTTTATTTCTCACAAAATACGACTTGAAATAGGGTCTGAAAAATATCTCTTTCCAGTCTTCTGAACTTGACCCCATACCTTATGTCAAATCGGATTTCCCAAGAAATAGAACACCCCTCATGTATGTGGTCTCACAGATGAAAAGACAACAAAATAAAATTCGAAGTAAATATTTTTTTTCCTTACTCAAAGGAAAATCAACTTGTTCCATCGACGAAGTGGCCACGAAAAGTACTGCTTGAATCTCCAACGGTCCATCTTCTAAAGGAGTCACAAACCTCTGCAGATCAAATTTCCGCTGGTCACCCTAAATAAATTCAACGTTAATTTTTCATAAATTCTATCAATGGAATATCTAAGAGATTTGAGAATTAAAATATTCAAAACTTACATTTGTCTTCCACAGGAGCAGAAAAGGATGATTCCCAGCCCTACATTGAATGTGGAAAGAAGCCTGCTTATTCCATAATTTGGAAACTTGGATCGCCGAACGCAAGTCTGTGTCTGAAAGATACGTCATCAGGAGCGATGTTAATGTTGTTGACTCACTTGCTAATTTTTCAGATTCAAATTTGAAACCGTCGACCAATCTCAAATTCTTGCTCGTCGTCGGGGAATCTAGCTCATCTGAGTCTGAGAAATAATCCGAGGAACTTGTCTCCACGATTTTCCGTTTCCGTGAAATCGAGACTGCAAATAGTTAAGTTGGAATTATTAGTATTATTTCTACGTCTTACGTATTTGGAGGACTGATAGAAAATACTAGTAGTTCTTCCATGATGGACACAGAACCCTTTACAGAACCGTTTCTCAAAGTTACCATTAAATCCAAGTTTCAGACTCGTTACGTACGCATTTTAAGTTATTTTTATAACTAAACAGGCACGAAGTAACTCGATTCTTTCTGTGTCATAGTGAGACAATCCTTTTTCGATTAATTACATCTCGTCTATGAACCTTGAGCAGTCATTTTGATAACTATTTAATGTTTGGCTGATAAATGTAGGATGAGTCCGAACGATAGAACCAATTTTGAACAAATGGTTCTGCTTCGGTATTTCTCCTAAATTCAATATAACCAAGGAAAGAGTCCATTAAGCCAAAATGAATTCCCAGAAGTTGTTTTATTTACAATTAACAGCTATCGGAAAGCCTAGAGAAATTTAATTGCTGCTTGATTTTAATTGCTGATTGAAAACATCAAATTCATCAAATCTTGCTGAAGTTTTATAAATTGCAGACCTTTCTGTTACTTGCAAACCAAACATTCAAAAATGAAATACCAACAACCGAAAATTGACTTTTTTGAAAATGACTAGAAAAGCTTCACGCTCTCCGCTCTACTATTTACATCATACGATAATGTCGAAGCAGCAACTTTTTAATAGGTTTGACAGAAAAATGTAACCCTTACGAGTATCGTTACTTTTGCGCTCAAGAAGCAAACACATATCCTTCAGCAGCCTGATCATGCAAAATATTTATCTTACAATTGTTTCAAAATTCGAGGCCATTGCATAATGCTTGCAGAGGGGTAGTAAAAATATCGTCGTCCTAAAACCAAAAATAAATCTGATTTGCTATGCTGATGCTGATAACCGCGACGAAGTCAGACCTCAGAGATATCAAAAAGTATGCAAAGAAACAAATTCTGGAAGATAAGCGGGCGAAGAGAAGAGACTCAACGGATGGCGGAGTTACTGGAGTCACACACAATTCTGGAATATGATACATTAATTGTTTTGTTGCGTTGTACACTTGACTTTTGTATGCCTTAAGTCAAGTCTGCAGTCAGTAAAACTATTTCAAACGTGATCAAACATTCAAGCCTTCAACCTTTATGATTCATAAATTTGCACGCACAGAGTCATTGATAAAATGTAAACATGTTGTGTTGTAGAACTTGTTGTTTGTGATTTTTGCAGAAGCTGAACTGAACTGCACCAGCTAAGTGAGCTAAGCTACCCCCCATTCCTCAATTAGTTCCAACTTCCAAGACTAGCATTTTATTTAGCTAGCCTTGCAGGTCCACCACTGCCAATTCATTCCGGTGACTCATTTTAGCCAACATAGTCTATATTCAATACACTAATGCTATGCAATTGATGACCCAAATATATCCAAAATCGGATCCAAATCCAAACAGTTTGAAGGGACGGTTTTGTTGGCTCAACCTTGACTATTGCTTGACAACTATTCCAAAATTATGATTCCAGTAAGGACGCGTTTTTTTCAAGAAATCAAACTTTGTAATACAAGCACCAATAATGCTGTTTCTATCGACCGGAAGCAACATTTTTAACTACTCGTTTTGCTCAGAATTGAATGTTGAGTTTGATTTCTTGTTGAAAAGCGCATGTTTCTAAAATCTTAATTTTGATTAGATTAAGTTTAGCAATCAACGAAAGCTTAAAATCAACAAAACCCAAATTTAATGTGGAGTTGGAGTTCTCGTGGCGTGACAGCAAAAGTAATAATCAAAATGTACCCACTAGACCCCCAGTTGGGGGCACCGGCCCAACCACAATTATCTAACAAACAATCCCTAAATTCGCCTGCCTGCCTCACTATATCACGCCTGGACATTTTTTTTTACCAAAAACGATCAAAACTTTCTAGGAATCTCTTCATCATATCGTCCGTCCAAATGACATTTATTGCGCAAATTTCACTTCAAAATGAATTTTGATCTTCGAATACGAAATTGAATTTTTTTAACAATTTGAGACATTAAGATGACTTACCCCTTTCAAGTTTCTCCAGCAGCCAAAAGTCGTCATCGACGATCTCCATAGCGGTTGCCATTTTTTTGGGCTCACTTGTCCACTGTCTGTCACTTTGTGAATGGAAACTGACACTTACAACTGACAAGCTGTGGTGTTTTAGTATGTAATGATTAATTGGGCAACCGAAAACTGGAGACAAAACTGCGGTCTAGTGGAGCTGAAATTGAGGATTTCTAAGTGTGCTGGTGCTGGGATGGGAATGGGACTGCGACTGGGGACTGGGACGAAAAATGCTACAAGATTCCACGATTACGATCCACGATGACGATGACACATGGATGGATTGGATAACAAAACAACGACGAATTCCAAGACGCCAAGACCCAAGCCAAGCCAAGAAAGACCAGACGCCGGACTGGACGTGGGACGCGGACCTATGCAGATTGCAGATCCTAAGATTTTTAACTGGCTTGGCTTCTTGGCTTGGCTAGCTTCGCGTAGTTAGCCAAGCCAAGCAACTCAAGCAAAGCAAGGCAAGGTGGCAAGGAAGGAGTTTATTGTGAAAACTTTTAATGTTAATTTTTATTATAAGACGATCAGGACTCTAGGACTTATGACTATGACTGACTGACTATGACTTGGTTTGGTTGCCTATCGGGCGAATCGGGCCTATCCATATCACCCTATCCCGTTGGAATTTTCTCAGGCCCCTGCTCGCCTCGTCCCCTTTCATGTCGATTCGGTCATCAATCAATCATCAAGTCCTTTGCGTATTTCTAATTTCTAGTCAAGCAAATATTTTATCACTTTCTTTGCAAATAAATCTTCCAACGAATTCGAAATTCGAATCGGAAAACCGGAATCGGTTTTAAGGCTTAACGATTGAGCGTCTGATGGACAAAATGTGCTTCCACAAGAGGAAATATTTGTTGGCAAATTATTCTCATCGGCTAAAATTGTGGCTGAGATTAAGTTTCCCCAAATTCCTTGGGTTTGGAAAGTGAAGAAGAATATGCCAAAGAATCGAACCAGGACGAGTTCGATAGAGTTTCCAACAATGTTTGCATATTGATAGCCGATCTAGAAAAACGTTACTTGGTAATTTGACAGCTGAAAATTTGATTGTTGCGACTGCAACTTGACCACACAAAGAACTACCCGGGTAATATAAGTGCACTTGGCTGCCCACAGCGGGGTTCCACAAATTCCAACCATGACGCCAGCCGGTATGAGCGTCCAAAATGTCGGGTAAAATTGGGCCCCGATATAGCTCACGTACCCGATCAAAGAGAACACAATCGTGTACTTGACTCCTAGCCTTTTGCATCACAAAAGTCGGCACGAATAGCGAGTCAATAAACCAGTTAGGCAGGAGTAAGCTTTGGCTAAGCCATTGGATTAAGTTGTTGCAATTTTATCGTTTGTAAATAAATGTGCGTCACATATGTACATACATTTAATTACTTATCTACTGTAATCGTTTGGCTCATTCGTTGTTGGTAGTCAAGCTAGAAGTGTCAAAAAATATTGTCGTCAATGGTCAATTAAATCATGGCAACTAAACCTTATAGATTTGTTTACGGGGCTAAATGCTTAAATGTGGATAAACACGACCAAAGAATTGTGCAAATTTATGTGTCTGCCTGTAGCACAGCCAAATCAAGACTCTTTATATATGACTTTTCGCCGTAAATTCATTCAAATAAGCTTTTTGTCGATACAATCGAAATTTTCGAGTAGACTGGACTCATTACAGTTACGGCTGCCGCTGGCATTCTAATCAATGAATCAAAATCAGATCATTCGTTCGCATTTTTCGAAAAAATCCTTAAACGTTTCAATGGAAATTCGTGCATTATCCGTTAATAAGATCTACCTGAGAAAATAATCAACAATCAGACCACCTCCTCGCATGCACATACAGCGTTTCTATTTGCAATCCCTTGTGTAGTACAAGTACAAATATATTGTGTATTGTTACGGACTACATTAGTTTTAATTAGTATTTTTACAAAGCCTGACCTGTTTGGTCTGGTAAACACGAATTTTCCACTCTGAAAAAATATATTTAGCTGAATCAGTCTACTCCGAGAGAAGCTCAGTGCCTCAATTTCCATCAAACTCTCCAGCTTGTCAATTTGCAAACAAATTCTATCCTCTCTCTTATTCTAGTCGTAGCTTTGATAAGATTATTGTAAAACACAATAGCAGTAGTGCATTTAATCTTCAAATTAACAATAGGATAAATTATTTGGCGAGTTAATTGAACTCCAGAACTGATTAAACAGCTGTCAGTCTTGCATTCCTAACAACAATTGACTGACTGACTAGATAGAGAATGACATTGTTGAAAAATTTCTTAACAAATACAAATAGTGTTATGTAATGCAAATACTACACAATGTAAATATAGGGAGTCAGTAGCCCTACGAGGGGAAGGACGGCTTTCAAAATCACAGAATCTGTCGCACCTCGATTTCCCTTGGAATACCAACAACCCCTGTTATCCAGATGAGGTCGATACAAATATTTACGTTTGCAAAGTCCATTCGCATTCTCACACTTTTTCCAGTAGCGTCGATGCATATTATAGTCACAAGTGCATTGAGCATCGTCTGTTTAAAAAATGTTCATACTCAAGTCCACCATGCTCAGCTGTGTGGCTAAAATTGATTGGTTTTGTTGTGCAAAAATGATCCATGGCTAATTCACACCTTTGATTCAAGTAATTAAACTCAGCACCAGACAAATCTCGACAAGTGCACTTTCTTGTCCAACGATTGGAATGTAGTCCTTTCTCTGATCTGTATTTTCTGTGCTCTGAATTTGGTAGTAGTTCGAGTTCACGTAACTTTGTTTGTTGTAATTGTCTCGACCGTAGCCGTGCTGGTCGATATTGGTTTGGTCGGAATTGCCTTGTCTGAAATAATTTTGGCGATAATTTGTGTCTCGACCGTAGTTCAATGATTGGGTTGGAGATGAGTAGGACTTTGTTTTTGTAAAATAAGGATCATCGTAGTAGCGCTCTTTGATTCGACGAGGTTCACGTTCTTCTCCCAATTCTCTTTCACCGTAACCATTTGCAAAGTTAAAAGTTTGGAGTAGGAAAATTAGGCCGAGTAGGAGCAGAACGAAAGGCATTTTCAACAAATCTGAAATTCAGGAAATAAATTGGGAATTAGAACTCCACCATAAAATTCAAGGAGTTGAGAGCCCACATAAACTGTTCACAGTTTTGAGGGTGGGTATCCAGTTCTCTGTATTCAAAATTAGATATGAACTAAAATTATGAAATTGTGAAACTGACCACTACAATAATTGTAGTGGTGCAAAGAAGTTATTCGAATATTAAATTCACCGATTTTGCCAATATTTCCATTCAATCGCACGAACTCACACTGCATAATCAGATTTGCAAATTTTTGGATTAACTCAAACACAGAGCCAGGCCGTGAACCCTCCACCGCACAGCATCAATTGTTTAGTCAATATGCGTGGAAAAATTTAGCAACTAATTTTTTTTTTGAAATGCTAGTCCTTGATAGTAGTCATTCTAGTCATCGTTGCAAAAGGTATGGCAAAGGGTTGGATGTCTAGCAAAGCTATTTTTACAAAAAAAAGTTAGCTCATAAAGCACATTTTTGTGTACTGATTCCTGCTCACTGACTATTTGGAGATGTTGTAAGTTATAAGTTGTAAAGTTGTAATTTTGTATTTGCAATAATTGCAAAGCTAAGGCACGAAACAAACATCAGCGGCATTAATTTCTGCACTCGATCGTGCTGAATATATCCAAAGAATGCATGCAAGCACACGTGCAATTTTCAGTGTTAATTTAATTCTTCACTCTTATTGGGAAAGAATGCATGCTTTATGTAGAATCATTACTGAATTGTGTCTCTGCTTTACTATAATTACATTCATTTAGATCGAAAATTGTTAGATCTGTGAAAAGAAATTCAACTCTGCAATTCTGACTTAACAAAAGCATACAGCTAGGCTTTAGATGTTTAATTTGTATTCCTTTTTTGTAAAATGGGCTCATATGTTTTGCCCGGACAAAAAATAAAGTAGTTCAGGAGATTTGAAACAGCACGATAAACTAACAAATGATTAATTTCTCAATTTTGAGGTACTCGAACCAGCACCTCAAAATTGCCAAGCATTTTGCGGAGCTGCTGGTTCGAGTAAATCGGTTTCATTTACGCTATGCATCATACAGTGTGGAAGACATTGGAAGAAAATGGAAGTAGACAAAAATGACAAAATGGAAGAAAGTGGACGAAATGAAATGTTCGGAAAACTAAACACCCCCGGTTCGCTAAACAGGGCTTTTCAGTTCAAAAGATTCCATTTTCCAACCAGTTAAATGATCTCATGGAAATTTCAAGCAGTTCTAATACGTAATACTATAACTACATTGCTTCCGCTTCGCCCTTCGCCTACAACTTCTGGGCGTGAACTAGAACTACCGACTGAAAGCCCTGAGCAAAACTGCAAAAAGTTTAAAAATTACCAAATATTACGAAACATTACAAAATTTTCTTTCCAAAAGTCACAGTATTTTGTAATTCATCGTAATTTAGAGAAACTTTTGCACCAGTAGTACTTACAGCTTACAGTTTGTTACAACATCCATAAAATGCTGTATAGAAAATCTTGAAATTCGAGACTGTTCAGGAATATTGACATTGTAAGAATTCAGCATTCTCTAACGCGCGCGATGAGGGCAGGAATTCGCATTGCCTCTTTGGCACTTGAGAACACTCGGATAAAAATAAAAGGCGAGGTCCGGTCCGGAAATCCGGATTGGTAAAAATGAGATTTGACAAAGTATTTGAAATCGGCGTTGTGCAAGGCATTCGTCAAATTCGGGGGGAGGACTTAAAGTCCTCCCCTAATTTTTTTTTGGCCAATTTTATTTTTTAGTAAACACTTAGAACAAATGCCAGCAGAATTCAAACAAAAACTAATTTGATGCGGCCCTTAGAGTTTTAGGGTATGACAAAACGTTTAGAAAATTGCAACCTGAATCTGCTCTTGATGAATTAGGTTAGTGCAGAATTAAGAATTCATAAGACAAGGAGTAACAAGTAACCATGCTTAATGCAGCGGAGACAACAACTTTATTAGCAGTTTTAGCAATAACATTAGCAAAGCAATTGCAACCGGGGCTTTGCGAAATAATAGGCTTAGTAATTGTTATTGATGGCATTAATTCAGTGCAACACAACAAAATTGTAACATTGCGGTGTATGTATAACAAGATTTATTAACGATTTTCCTTTCTGAATTTATTATTTAAATTCAGTCAGATAGATATAGAATACAAGGAAATGTAGTCCCACAACAAAACATCCCAACTCCCGATGTAGACAGCACAAAACGCTTTTTGGAATAAATCCAAAGACTATTACTAATAATTTGTCACTTTTTACAACTGTAATAAGATCCATGTGTTGAGTAGAAGAGCTTTTCACATTTCACTTGAGGCTTGAATAAAAAAAATGCATTTGTGCTAAGTGCTTGCCAAATGACCCGTAACAATTCGAATCGTCTTAAAAATATAACAACTTTAATTAATGTACAAAACGCTTCACTGGTGAGGACTGAGGGACAGACATTAATAGGAAATCAGTCTTTGAAACTTTGCAATATTATTACCGCTAAACACTAATCTTTTTGAAGAATACTATAAGCTAGCTGCGTACGAAATCAAAATCGTTTTTATAAAGTACCGATAAATTACATGATAGCGATTGTCAAGTTCAAGAATATCTTCGTTGACCTCTCCGGGCCTTAGTAGAAACATTCTGTTCCTATGAACTGGTAGTACGAGCAACATAAATAAATATTATCTTCGTCTTGAGTTAAGTAAGATCTATCTCTCCTTACTTAAAGTTGCATTGTAGTCGAATTCAGATCTAGTTGTTTCAAACTCTGTTGCTTATATTCTATTGTACTCTAATTTGAACATTGTCTTTGAATTTTTCTTAGTTACAATAGCACTGAATAAATTGAAGTAACTGGCTTAAAATGTTACAGATCCCTGGAATATATATATGAAATATGGGAGGACAAGCACGGCACGGGTCACCCATTAGGCGGAAATGAAGAACAAATTCGATCCAAGCGTCTGGAATACAATATTAGAATAGTCTAGTCCCACTCAATTTTGTTAATTGAACAAAATCCGTTCCATTTCAACTCAAGCAAAGCTACTAAAATCTTGACTCTAATAGCGATTAACTGCAGAAACTGCAGATAAATTTCAATTTGATACTATCCCAATACTTAAGTTGTACAGCAAAACAAAGTATTTATGGACGGATATTGATTTCATTGTTTACAGAACTTTGTTAAAACGTCAGCTCAAAAAACTCATCAAGTTATGAAAACTGAAGATATTAGACTTTCACCGCTAAGTACGAATTAGACTAGGAACAAACGCGCGCGAACATGACATCATGGTTAGTTTTGGCACGCTACGGAGTACGACAAAATGTCAACATAAAACTATTTAACAAATGTTTCTTTGAGCCAGCTGCGACTTCCTTTCATGAATAACTTGGCACTTTTGAAGGAAATCGGAGTTCCTGTTGTATTCCCTTGTTGAGTATGGTTCTGATCAGTTTGTTCCATAATTCTTTGCTCAAACAGTCCTGTGAAATTACAAAAATAAATTCGTGAATAAGTCCGTTTGCCAAAAAGTGTAAAAATAGTAATCCTTTCAATCCATCATTTGTATAAACAAACTGCACTAACCTGGTGGATGATTCCCTTTCAGTCGGAGCTCGATGAACTCATGAAACATGCATGTTTCAGAAAACCATTCCAAAAAGTTCTGAGTTGCTTTGGAGTCAGATGACTTGATGAATGATTCTCTCTATAAAAAAAGGAATGGCGCAACCATTAAAATAGTTAATTTTTAATGAATCTATTTGCTAAAGATTGTCAAACTAATATTTTACCTCGAAAATCGTTTGACCGTCTTGCTGAACAACACAGTGGTTTGAAAAATGTCCAAGCGTTTCTACAAACATACGAATGAAACATTCACTAATGAGAGCATTCTTCGTTGATTCCTTCTGATCAGCTAAGTTCAACACAAACTGAAGAGCGTCTTTGACTTTGCGATAAATTCTCTTTGGTAAAATGCTGGCTTCGTCTCCGACACAACTTATGACTTTACTTTGGTCCAAATCAACAATGATTCCCTAAATTAAAAGAAAACCAAAGAATTAGTCTCGGAATACTTTACACATGTTTTCCTACATTTTAATTCCATTATCATTCACTGGTCCATTGATGATGCTGTAATATTTAATGGGAACCCCACTCACCTCATCTAATGTTTTGTCGATAGGCGTGTGAGAAGATTTCAAGACACCTATGAGAAATGGGGCAGGTGCATCCAGTACGTCTGTCATGTTGAGGGGTAAAATTGGCACAAACGTGTGCTGCCATGAAAATGGATACAACATAGACTCAAAAGCTTCAACGGAGAGTGATAGAGTGCTAAAAACCACAAGATTTCAGATTTCCCACAAATTAAAGCAAATTCACATAAATACGTAATTTTGTCTAGTGTGCTTGAACACACAAAAAAATGTATCCTATTTTCCTATTAATGCTAAACAATAGAACAGCATGTTATGGACCACAAGATTCTATTGTGGTCTTAATGTGCGGCGTCCACGAGATAACTGATTCTTATCGTTGTCAACAAATATAAATATGTATGAGAGAAAACTCAGCTCACTTTAAAGCACGACTCACGAGAACCACTTTCCGCTCGAGTAAGAGTGAGCCAAATATTTTCATGATTGTCGTGAGGTCAAGTGTTGCTAGCAGAGTCACCAAATCTCCTTCTTCAAGTCGCTGATCAGCCTTCCTTCTCAAAATGATGGACTTGGGAGAAGTCATGGCAAATTTATTGTAGTATTGAGCCATGTTTGCACAATCGATACTGGGATAAATCTCATCCTGGATCGGGTCTTGGACGGTTACAGTTCCACTTGGTGGAGGGAATGACTTCTTGTACAAATCTTCCATTAGTAGTCGTTTCTGAAATTCACTGTACCCGTGCCTCTTTGTGATCTCCTTTAAGATCTGGATAAGTAATTTGAATTAAAAATATCAATGGAATTGGAATTGTGGATAAAGTGATGGGGTTCAGCAAATCGTAAAATTTCAGCAATTTCAGCTTACTTCACGATAGAATCCAATGGCACGATGTGAGCTGATTATGCAATATGTTATCGGGATACAAATATTTGCACCTTCCGGTAAGATCCGGAAACAACACCCGTATTTCCGCGCCCCACGAGAATCCGTTATTGCTAACGTGTATGACTGCGCGGAAGCTCCTTCATGACATGGCCACTCTAATGAGTCCGGGAAACAAAATTTCTCTACACCATCCGCCAACTTCGCCTGTTTAGAAAGGAAAACAAACAGTTAAACAATTTGTCAATTTTCAAAAGCAAGAGTTTTGATGTGAAACACCATAAGGTTTATGTACCCATTATGGCTAAATGCTTACATTGGGCGGAAACTTGTCGCGAATGTAGGGATGGTAAACACCAGTGTAAGGATCACGATTAAGCCCAACCACAAGAAGACACTCAAAGAGACTTTCTCCTGTCTGGGTTCTTTTGCTCCCATGTATTAACCAGTGATGACTAGGAATTTCTTGAACCCGAATGCTTGACACGCGTCGAATGTAACCTTTCCGAGCTTCTATCACCTGCAATTAAACAATTAAATATAAAGACAAAGGAGTTCATTACATTTTACACGCATTTCGAAACCCTAAACTTTTGTATTCATAAATTAAGTAGAATTGAACTTTTGTGCTTCGAAATGGAAACAATAGTTAGAAGTAGAGTCAGACAATTTATTTAGTGTTTAACGAAACACTGCAGAGTTAAATCATTCACTCTCCACGTTGTGAGTTTTAAAAAGTTGGCAACTTTTAAGAACTTCCAAAAAGTAATTATTCTAGACAAAAACATATCTATAACCTTGAGGAGTACTGAAACTTGAAGACAATGACGTGCACATATAGATTCGAGGAAAACAAAAATAGAAGAGACAGGGGAATTTTTTATTTATGCGAACATAATAACACACATTAAACTTGCGACACCCAGAGCTTACAAATAAAAATCTATCAGTCAGTTAAAAAAAATTTAAAACTTTAAAACTGATAACCTACGTCGAATTCTTATTGTTGTGAGGTACTTAACGATGCGAGACTCACCAAATCAGTCAAAACAATAAAATGAAATCACACTACGCGACCCTTGCTGTAACACATATTTTTGCACTCATTCGTTACAATTCACTCCGGGGTGTCTAGTGTGGAGTCATAAAAATCATATTTCACAAAGTCTGTACTTTAATTTTTATGATCCAAGCTAGAGCAGAACTGTCAAAACAAAAAGTTTTGTTTCCTAAGAATCAGCAATTAGTGTTCTAGACATTGTAATTAGGCTCAACTTGTATTTCTTGACAGTCAGCGACTTATGTCTGAATCTGAATCAAAGTTCTGAGAAATGTGTGTCTTTGCGAATATTACAGCAGAGATCCTAATCCGTTCGGAGAAACAAGATTTCTCTTGAACCCTTTGCATCAGTTAAACTTTCAGCAAGTAAATTTGCGATACTATTGGTGGATGACCTTATCGAGATCATCTTGGAAAGTAAATTGACCACAGAAGATGAAGAGCAAATAAAAGAAAATTTGACTTCATTCTTTCCTAACTTATTTTAAAAGGTTATCGTTTTCATCTACAAGTTTTTCTTTCCTGCGTTGACCTTATTTTGAGCGTATCGCATAGTAATAAGCTGACAATTTGAGAATTGCCATATTTGCTTCACTTTTTTTCATCTTGAGGGCAAAGTACAGCCATTTATTATCACTTCAATACACTCAACCCAACTCAAGTAACCATGCAGCCTCAAAAACTTAACAGCTGAGAGCAATACTTGTCTAGTTTATGCCCAATCTCAAACTCAATCCAAATTAATTGCAACTGCAATTGCCAACACAATAGACTACGGCTGAGACGACCAAGTTCAATTCAGTTCACAAGTTTCATTTTCTTTTACAACGTAAAATGTGTCTGCTCTTAAAACCTCGGACCTGCCCTTTTGACCACTAAAAGTCTAGACCTCACCTCTATTCTATTGTACAGCTTGAAGCCACACAAAACAGAATTACCTGTAATTGGGCTTTCATGTTCAGAGTAGCGAGCAGTACAAATTGCATTTTTGCACAACCTTACAGCAAACTCCATTGAAAATCGAAGACTACAAAAACTCAACCCTTCAGCCTGAACACATCATTTCCAAATTTTATGATGACATTTATTTGAACAGGAAAGAGTTTTAATTTAATAGCCAGAATGATGAATGACAATTGTACACGGAACAGGTAGCTGGACAGTGCAATTATTATCTTCCTTTATCAAATCTTAAGCAATTTCAACCCTAATGGAAACTCCCAAGACAAAACGATCATTAGTCTAACGGTTCAACTCTTCTACCCTACCTGGTCTTGAGAAAACAATAAATTTTGGAAATATCTATGAAAGGATGACGAATTAGTTGCATGCATGAAGGAAACAGTTTTGTCGTTTTAAGACTCTCGCTCTCAAGATATTGCAATTGCAGGGGATTTGAGGTGTGGAAGTAAATAATGAAAAAGTAGGTAGGATGGTGAATAAAAAAAAACTTTCAAAAGACAATTTGGATTTGAAGGTCTTGATCAACACAGGCGGTCTCTCATTCTCACATCGTCTCACACTCCGTTCTGTACTATTCAACTCATTCTGCCATTGAATTGTGGATTCATTTGCCATTATCCAACTCTATAAAGTAATTCCCAGTTTTTTCCCATTCAGTCTAGTCGAATTACTACTCCTTCCACTTGTACTTCCACCACGGACAATGGTCTCAATTAGAAACTCTTCAGTTTCAATGTTCAGATTCAGAGAGAAAAATACATTTTATTAGGAGGCTAGCATAAAACATGTGTAAAGTCTAAGGGCATTTTCTTTATTGTGATTATTATTGCTGCATGGCTCAGAAACTGATTCAAACCACAAAACACTGAATAGGCGGTGGCAAGTTTTTAAGTTCCAAGGTCTCAACGTGAGAAATGATATTAAAGGCACAGTTTAGTTGGTCTGATATCTTAAACGTGGATTAGAACACGACTGTAGTTCCGCATTGATTATAACCACACTCGTGTTTTGATTCCAAGAAACACTCATGTCATACACGGCAGAAAATAACAGATTTACCCTCAAGCCCTCCTCTGCCTACAAAATGTTAAATCTGTGTTTGAGTGAGCCATTGTTCTATCTTGTACGTAGAACACAACAAAATAACAATTTGATCCTCACAGTTAAATTGTCTAACACAAGTAATTACTTGTACTTTAGAATTGGACAAAGCCGTTCGTGTCATGTCCTTCTGGTTTTTGCCACCAACCGGAAAACATTTTCAAATCCAAATTGATTTAAAAAGTAGTTGAAAATTCAAAGACACTGCTATGGATGGTTCTCAAAACTATAGTTTGGCAAAAATGGGATGAGTTGACTTGAAATACAATTTCAAACATTTCTAATTCCTAAATTAACGCCATCCCATCAAAGTCTAAAAAACTGAAGTTAAAATCCCAAATACCTGGCGTGCATTGTTGGACATCTCTACGGCTTCGTTTTCCAAATCTGAATCTCCGGTATCAGTGGTACTGTCTCCGACTGGCGTGTCACAAGATGATAAGCTCTCCGATCCAAGCTGAATCCCGGAATCCGTGGAGGTAGCATCCTTACCGCTGCCCATCATGACTGACGTTGAAAAGAGCTGATTGACCAAGTTTTGAATCTGCAAGTCAGAAAATGGTGACGTTAGACACAACTCTGACTAACAATTATAGGCAAATATTTCAGGCTAAATTTTCAGTACTTAACAGCTCCTAGAAACTAACGCATACGTTTCAAATGTGTGTTGTAAGATTACTTTTCTAATTATTCCTATTCATCATCTCCAGACATAACTTCTAACAAAAACTGTTTTCCTTCACACGCACATGCTTTGAATACTTATGAGTACATTACAAGCTAAATGCCGAAGCGCTGCTGCTAACCGCTTAACTAACTACTTTACCTACCCAGGGAGGTACGTACTAATTTATTTACATCTTGCACGACAAGACTTTTTTCCTTTGCGTACGCTTTGGGTGCCGCCCGGGTGTTGTGCATATTTTAACGGGTTTACGCAATGTAGAAAATTCCATAGAACACTCATCGTCATCAACTCTAACTCCAAAGCGTCGGTTCAGTGTGCAAACAAGTGAAAACCATTCAAAAAACTTTGGTTAAAACCACTTCAACTCTAAAATTCTCATTTATGTTCACATCATTCATCCGAATAAGTCCTTAGGAATGTCGAGAACTCATTTTCATCATCAGCAAGTTTGAGAATATCAAAGAAGGCTTCCGCCCTCCTCCTCATAAAACAAGTGACACTTGAAAAAAAAAACACCAGAACACATCTCGCTCTCGCCCTCAGCTTCAAGTTGAGGCGATGCATAACTAAGCGCTAGTCCTTGTAAAAACAAATTTCACATTCATCTTCCAAATAATTCGTTTATAGTATGGACAACAAAGGTGGTAGTTTATAATTTATCCATCCCGACAAGTCACTTGCAACATGGCGTGTGAAATATTGAATAATTTTCGTGCCCAACTCAGAAAGTCGGAATGAATACATGTTTCGTTTTCTTTAATTTTTAGTGAACTTATTTGATCTGATGAATTTTTAAATTGATTGGTTTCATTCGATTTAATTTCAGTTCATAGCCGTCAAAACATGACATTTCGAAATTCAGGATAAGCACGACTGTATTCAAATAACCATTGACCAATTAAAAACTCTTCTCTTTATTGTCTAGCTCGGAAACTCTTTCCAAAGTAATTAAAGAAATGTTTGCATGTCTTGATGCCTCCATTGGTCTGAAAGTCCAAAATTGGAAAATTAATCAATGGACTCAAACTTTCATCTTCGTCGTCTGAGACATAGAACATTTCATTTTGTTGAAATTATCAATGTACACGGCAGGGCAAGCTCGCATTCAATTTTCTACCTGTGTCCACTTTTTGTTACTTGCTTAGTCAAATAGACGCCTAGAATGGATTCCAATCAAGCTATGATTAATCTCAGAATGAAACAGTAAAGGCTTGAGAATCTCGGCTGTGGCTTCTTCCTGTCACACCTTGACGAAGACAAATGAGCCCCAGAACCAAGTACTACCATGTACTCACTCATAACACAAATTCAAACCGCAATCACCTCATGAAATTACTGCGGTTTGTGTTTCGTTTTCAGTGTGCAGATCTGTAGCGCATTAGCCACAGCCAACCGACGACATAATTATAAAATATCCTTCAAATCCTTGTTAAATTCTCTCTCTTGATAAAATCTTTGCGGTTGAGATTGAAATGATTAGGTATGTCTAATATATGTTGTATTTCGATTTGATGGTAAATCGATGTAATTTTTCTTGACTCAACTCAAGATCGTTTATCGAAGAACTCGTCCGGATGGTTTCACGCCTTCCTGTTTAACCTGAGCAGTTTGCACAAACTAGTAGTTGACCTACCATGTAGACACGCAGTATGTAGTATTGCAATGCATTCCCAATATTTTTCAGTTCATAAACATATAATTGCAAGTTGCGGAAACTTGTAATTTTGCAAAATGCTATAACTTGGAGAGTCTACCTACCGCCTTGAGTTGTTTGAGAGCGAAATTGCAACATCAAACGCTAATAAGACAGGTGCGAGTCATAACAAGCCACGAACTTTCTCAACCTTTATCAGAGTCGCGGCCTGTTAATTGTACGAATACGAATAAACAAATCAATATAACAAGACGTTGCACGGCTCTTCTTTATCGAATTTTACTTAATGACAGGATCAAGGCACTTTAAACGATGGGAAATATCGAAATCAGGTAATAAAGTGTTTCCAAAAACATTTAGATGCTAATTCAAAGCAGAGTAGAAACCCAAACACACCCACTGCTCTTAAGAAGGAAACGTATTTCCACCTTACAGACACTTTAGCAGCCAAATATCCACATTCACAAATACCTTTACTTTACCTCCGCCAATGGAGCAAATCTAAATCTTTCGTACAAGGCATTGAATGCGTCCACGCTTAGAAAGTTTTCAGAGCCAAACTAATGCATGCATTTGTAGGAAATAAAGTGAACGCTTTCTCCGAACAAATCAGAACAATTTACAAAAGGTGAGATTCGGAAGGACAAACTGGTAAAAGGGAAGTGAGTTTTTGAGAGAACCAACAACCTAACTAGTGAAGACTTAAACTTCAACCATTGCAGCAATCACTTCTAAGAATACATTTTTACATTGTGCTCACGAACAATTTCCAATCGCATAGGAATCTGAACAATGACGGCTCCAATAGAAAACCATTCCGACAAAGACATCCTCCTGTATTACCAGAATGTTTCACTTTCTGATCGGAATCTTAAAGAGTGAGTAGTCGATCTAAATAGCCAGTTTAGCTGTCAGAATACTTGAAGAAGTACTAAGAGTAGAACGAGAACTAGAGGCGAAACGGTGATTCTAAGAATCTTAAAGAGTGAAATGAATGAAGATATCGAATTAAGGACAATAACGATTAAGTAGGACTCTCGTGCTCGACCTCACTTATGAGAAGCATCATTCGAAAAACATGCATTAGGTTTTCACTGCAAGCCACGAATAATTTTGCACTTTGTCTGTCTGACGCACAAGCTATAGGAAATCAAATTAACTTAAGCTAGAATTGTAAAGGGCCCGTTAAAAAAATTATTTTGTCAATGGCTTATTGAATTATGCACAAACTTTTCAATTTAATGTTTACAAAGAGTGAGCGTAACAATTAAGAGGATGCTCTTCTCGTTCCATCAATGTTAATGTGGCTGTTTTATTTCTTGCTCCTGTCCAAATATGTTAAAACGTAATTGTTTCAAACAATTTGTTCAAAACAAACATGAAGGCTATTTGGCTTTCACATAAAACAACTACGCGACTAAATACAACGACCATGACTTGATTCCTCAAAACTTAGCAGCATACCAATAAATAGTAATCAAATGAAAGAAAGAAATGAGCATCAACACCAAACAAAGTTATAAATAGTTTAATTCCTACTTGGATTGGATAATGAAGGCAAACATATAAAAAAGTGCAAACAACTCACTAGTTAGTTTGTTTTGAGATTCTAGTTATAACTTCCAAACCCAATCGAGCCAAACATAAGGATCAATAAAACAAGAAGTTGCATTTCCAAACTTAGAAGTTAGAACCAATATTTTGACAAGACAAATTCAAGGTGCCAATACCATACAAAACAAATAATTAGTTTTACTGCTTAACCACGCAAGGTGTATGAAATAGCAATACAACAACAGGAGTCAAAGTGCGGTAACGATCTTCATATTTTCATCTCTAAATTCTGCTCATCTTCATCTTATTCACAGGAATTGGTGTGTTATATTGGCCAGCAACGTATCTAATAAAGATTTTCCAAATCTTTTTATACCTTCACGACTATATTTAATAATGGAATAGTCACGTCGTGCCCTCTCTCTCTAGCTCTCTTGCCTTATCCTTCCAACAATGCAGGTACACAGAAGCGATTAAAAAAATCACACAGATTCATCCCGAAGGCATTAAGTGGTCTAGTCAAGTCACTCTAGCTAAACTAAATTGCCGCTGCTCCAAGGAAAAACAAAGGAGGTTGACTGAACAAAAACAATTGAGAATTGAGAGTTGTGTTGTTGAGTCAAGACTTAGAATTTGGAACAAGTCGTCGTTTTTTTTATTTGAGTTCTTTGTTACACTCCACTTGTATCACCTCCTTACTTTCTAACAACACCAAAATCCAACTTACTAAACCATGCCCATCCTCAAAAACAAGAATACAATAAAATATCTCTAAAAATAATGTGATCTATCAAAAAAAGAAATTCAAAATTATACTACCCCAACACCAGGATTTGGTTGTTTACTCAATCCATCCCATTTTATGTGATTTCATTTTATGCATGCTTGGATGGAGTAAGACTAACTCTTAGAATTTGACTCTGACTCACGTGCAACTTTACAGTGTAGTTTTTCATTGCATGACGATTCATAAGATTTGACTCATTAATTCTTTATATTTTTATTTAAAAAAGCCTCAAGAGACGATGGACAACACGAGTGACTGGAATTGGACGAGGAGAGAAAGCAAATCAAAGCTTTGGCTGTTTGGCTAAAGGCTAAATAAATCTGACAGAATTTGAACAACAATGTCATGTCTTTGAGCATGCAAAACCCCCTTCTCTTCCAACATTCTATCAACATTCACCACCTCGCAAAGAATAAAAAAAACTAATCTTGCCAAGTAGAATGAAGAATGAATTTGAGTGAATGGTCTTTGCACATACTTCTTTCTGCACAGAGCACACGTAGTGCGGGGAACGGACGAATACATTTGTAACCTTGGTACGCATATTAATTAGATACACACACCTCACCTCATGATTGCATCTATCTATTCTATTGTGCCTTCTGGTCATAGCCATGTCAGACTCTAAAAAATCCAAGTGGTCTCCTTTCCTTCTCTTCGTCCAAACCAAAGGCATTGTTACTCCAGCTTTTCACCTCAACATGGTAAAAAGTCATTTAAACTTAAGTATTTATTTGCATTCCTGTCCAATGGAACTATGGAACTCTCAAGTTGAATTCCTGGCTCAAACCCCAGCAGGGCAGCTTAGCAGCTACTTAAATCTCAACCGAAGGCTTAGCCAAAAGGTCTCTGTCCACCAACATCGGAATCTGAATCTATTACTCCATTGTGTTAGCATTAGCACAAACATAAGATTCCTGCCTAATTATTTTACCCTTACTTTTATTTTCTGCATGGGTATTGAGTTCAGCGGACGAGGGCGATGCGATGGTCAAATTCGCAATTTGCCATTCCTTGCCAAAATACAGGGCTTCACAAATTCATATTTGGGAATGTATACACTTACCTTAGTCTTCATCATTCTAACTCGTGAAACTTAGTACCGATTTCTAAAAAAAAACTGGTTTCTTGCTACGAATAAATTTGATTTTTTTGTTCGTTCGCGAACACTTTTCCGCGTAATAATATTGTGTTTCGCCCAAAGTCATCTTATTTGAGAATTACTGTACTGAGCCAACACTGTCCTGTAAATCTCAAGTACAAAATGTACCTCAATTGGCCTTTCTGAATTTGCCTATTTTCTTGGACAAACATTCGTACAACATTATAAACTGCTAGATCCCATGTAAGGATGAAACTCTTGCAGAGTCAGCTGTACCATCAACATTTTTTTTGCTGCATTTAAATCATCTTCGTGATCATTATTGCTGTTGCTAGGCTTTACAAATTTCAGTTTTGGAGGGGTTCCAGAAAACTCTGGGATCGTCCACTTAAGTTACAATTCGACTCGAATACAAGAATTTAATACTTCCTATTTTGTAATGACACTGTTCCTAAAGTGTGGATATCATGTATTCAAACTATTAGAGCAGCATTGTCCTCGGATGACATTAACATGACGCTTCTAGCAAGGCTCGACCATTCAGAGCAAATTCTAGTAAGTTGAATCAATTCATAAAAGGCAACAAACTTTCAAGCTGATCCTCCAAAGAAATAAAAAAAAACACTCCAAATTCACGTCCAATCATTATTCCGGCAATGTAAAGACCAGACCACTTACGCAAACCCACACAAAACAGCATTTTAGCACTTATCTGTGAAAGCGAAACGAATTGAGCGTCTTCGTCTGGTCCAATTCTCAGTAAGGAAATACATGCACTCATTCAACCAGACAACTTTTAAACATTTTACAACCTTGTTTATTTCTAAGTCTAACTCCCATCTAAAAAATATTGAAATTTGAAGAAAAGAAAATACTTTCTACCCACTGCCCACACCTAGTTGAATAAATAAAAGTGAAAAAATTGAATTTTAATTACATCCGCGGTGCATAATAATTTTATTTACTCAACTAACTCAAAACAAGTTCCACGATTTAATTCCGGTCACTTCTGCCGTACGTGCGTGAGCATTGAGCACGCAAGTGGAAGCAAGGAAGTTGAACTGTTATAAGTGGAGCTGTGGAGCTAAACCTCATGAAAGCTTAGCTAACCGAAAAATGAACGGAGTAACAATTGGATTCTGCGATGACCACAATGAGGAATGCTGGCAGTGATATCATTAAAATCACATGAGGAAGAACTCAGTCTGACAAAAAGTATTCATTCCACCGTCCATTTTGCAAAAAATGCAATAAAGAACAGTTCATAGTCACTTGCGTAATCTCGCCAATAATTGAATGTATGAACTTCTCTCTCTCTCTCTCTCTCGTCTACCTGGTCTGGTCAACCTGGCCACTGGCCAGGAAAAGGACCAAGACTGAAGTCGCAATAGGAAGGATTAAACCAAATCTTCAAAGCACCTCTCACGCAAAATGGCAAAATCCCATCATATCAAAAATCTCATCTCTTAATCCATCGCCGCCCGACACTGAACTTGTTCTTTTTTTCACTTTAACAAGAGATTAACATGACAAAGGAGACAGGGGTGAAGAATCGTCGCAGTCATAGTCATGACTTTCATTCCATTCCCATTTCCCGTCCAAGATGCGTTTCTTTTTATTCACCCAAAATAACGATGGAATGTTGAAATAAGTAGAGGGGTCTCGTTTAATGCTCCAAGTCTAGCAAAGACTAACAAAAGAAGCAATGGTTTTGAATTTGAGATTGGTCAACGAATAGGTCAAATCAATCTGTTGCGCAGCAATGACCGTGATGTTAACAACTTGTTCGTCTCAACTAGATTAAATTCATAGGCAGAAATTTATGACCCTCTTGAGTTAATCCATCTTCAAATTCGCTCTAAACATTTCAAATTATCTCCGAAGCACCCAACCGTGGCAAGAGTTAATTAAATGGTGAGCAATGTTAACATCCTAGCCCATCAGAAAGGCAATCAAATAAATCTCAAAACTTATTTATTTTTATTTCCCCATCATAAATCAATCGAGTACCTGTGTAAACTGGGTATCATATCGCCAAGATGACTCTGCCCACGCAATTAACCCCAGCATTCCAAGTTCAAATGAAGCTTAACTGATTTCAATGCTACGTAAAACTCCGTGATATTGACATTTGCTTGCACAGAACAAACAGTACAACGACATTTTTTTCTTTAATAGTTCAAACGCATGTTGCTGTAAATTACCAGAGTTCAACTTCAACTATTGACTCAATTCATGAGCAGTGATGCTTGAATTGTAGTGTGAACCCGGAAAATCAGAGTACAGTTTACTTTTCAAGAAAATTATTTGTCCCCTTGTCAAATAAATTTCATCCCGTCGGTCTTGTTCCTGTCTATCTCTGACATTTTAAAATATTGTACAACCATGTACGCGACAGTAGCTACAAAAAAAACGCTCCTATATTTTACATTAATTAGATAGATTAATGTATTTTCCTACACAGGAGCATGCAAAGAATCCAACTCGAAATTGCCTCATAGTCCTATCATCACTGCTTTGCTAAACAATCACTTTCTTATATTTCATCATTCCAAATATTACAAAATTCATAGACTAGCAATTAACAGAGAGAGAGAGAGAAGTAACGTAAAGCTGGTTTACGCGAATTATTTTGCCTCTAACCCATTCAACAGAAAAACAAGCCAACCATATTCCTTGATTCGCAAGTTAAGTCCTCAAACTCAGACAGCTGCACAGTTTACTTTGTTCCAGTCATACTCAATTGACTCATTTTCTGAATCACACAAGTCAAAAAAAAATTATGTGTGTTCCAATTCTCAAACCCATTCGATTCATTTGTTTCTAATTCACGTACAAACTAATAATTTGGAGTGATTGGGCAAACTATCAAATAAAAGCAATGCACCTTGTGGTTGACTCGAGGAAGTAAGAGAAGAATGACTGTGGTGGAGTTGAGCTAACTGTTTCATTTCACAACCCTTTGTCAGCTCTGTTTTGTGTCTCCATTCTCAACTGAATGGATTGGATGAGAACTTGTCAATTCTCTCATCTCTACTTACTACACTTCCCATGTGCTGTGAATCTGACTTCCCATTTCTCATTGAACTTCAAACCACCATCAGTAGTGGGCTTAGACCGCTTAGAAAGAATTGGATTGGGGTGATTGAGATCTTCAACTTCAAAAAACCATTTAGATTTATCAGTTGCTTTCCATCCATCCATCCCATCCCAAGCATTCAAGCATACCTTATAAGTACATCTCGATTCTTGAGCATACCACAAACTATCAATTTTTCACATTCATAGTCGCATTCGTAATGACAATGATCAGTTTGGTTTTTAAAAGATCTCTTGAGAAAAAATGAACCAAGAAAAAGAAATTGGGTTAGTTGTGCATGCTGCACGAGATGAACCGAACACTAGTAGTTCAGCATGTCAATTTTTAAGAACTTATCAAAGAGTCTAACTTCAAATTGGTATTCAAACTCAACTTTCTGCTTTTCAATTTTGCTCAGAATTGTTTTGTCTGAACTCATATTTCGTTTATCTGTCCTTCTCTTCTCTTACGCACCATTAGATTCACCTGCCTGAACTGAAGCACTTATAAAAAAAGTTAATTGACTCGTAGAATAGAAAATAGCATAAAAATACACAATGAACCGTAAACTCAAGAACCTTACCGAACACTTAATACGGACAGATTTTTTCGTAATTAGACTTTGTCATAGTTCTCTTTGAAATTGTTCAAAGCCGCGAGGCTTACTCACGTACAGATGACAAAAACTAACCACAATTTCATTTCGAACATGATTTGAAACAGATATAACGCAATATGGTTTGTATTTGGTGGAGACTCTGATTCGTAGTCCCAAGAGAACTCGTGCGAAAAGTCTTGATGACAAAATCCTTACATTCATGTTTCTTCATCCAAAATTACTCTGCACGCCTAACATCGCCTCGAGGGAATTCCAATTCTTCTCACCTCATCTTAAACCAAAAGAAAAGACTTGACTACGCAAAACCCTGAGCGAAGGTCTGTGTCAAATAGAAATACAGGTCAACCAATTCGTTTTTCACATAAATTTGAGATTAGCTTTAAAAATATTGTACGTTATTTTAGAATACTGTCAATATTTCAATTTATATTTAATCTTGAGCGATTTACAAAAATAACTGGACATTTGTGCAAACAGTTCAACTGAATATGCCGCTCTTAAATTCAAACGGCTGATAAAAAAGTAAAGTCAAAATTGACTCCACACGTGTACGCAGCTTTGCGCGTGTAGAATAAATTAGAAGCTCATGAGGCTCATTGACTTATTCTTCACCAGGTTATCCCTTATCTTATTTCAAGTCGATTTACAATCCACGTTCAAGTTCCTTAAACCCTGCAGTGCTCCTTTCATTTGACATCCTTCCTCACCACGCATTGAAGATTGAACCAACAACGTGCAAAACAATACAACACGTCCTCAAGCAATACAGAAATTGTAGATTATAGTTTACATGCAAGTTCCAGTTGTGAATTTTGCCCTGCCTACCTAGTTGTAGTGTAAATAGCTGCATATAGCTTTAGAGTTAGAGCTGAATAGATCAACTTCTGCCTTAAATCAAAATAATCACGACCGATTTATCCTTCGTTTTGAGCTTACTTTAGATGCTTTATAAAGCTGTACTTGAAAACAATTTTGCACTTTATCCAGACATTAGAAATGGACTAGCTCGACAAACCATTGCAACAGGTCCATGTGAGATTAGACATTAGTAAACATTTTGGACTCTTGGATTACCAACATCAGCTGAATCAACTGATTTCTGTGTTTCAACCCTATTAAATACATCCTGCGTCTAGGAGTATAATTAAAATATTAAAAACCGAGTTAGCCCCAACCCCCACAGCAAGCAAGCGAAGTTTACACTTTAGATTGAAGTGGAGTTCCTACTCCGCCCATCAAATTCGGATGTTTATAATCTAATCCTTTCTTCCTTTTCTTCACAAGAAAGCTCACCTTAGCCCAACTCAACTTTAGGTTGGCTGAAGAAGGAGGGCTTTTCCTTACATGAATTAATTGGACTGGACTGTGGTCAATGCACTCGGAAGAGAATTACAAAAAAAGTTCTTGAGTATAATGCCTAAAAGAGTAAGAAAGATTATTATTACCTACGATTGGAAGTGCTTGTCTTGACAAAAAAAAGTTGGTGCTGATTCCATTGCCAATTATATGTGCACATCTTTCTTGAACCTTCAATATTGGTTCTCAGAATAGCATAATAATTGCATTTGGGAAAATAGGACTTTCCTTCATGTTTCTTCTTGGAATGCAAATTTACGAATAGGGAAGGAGATGGAAAAGATTTCAAGGCGCTCAGCTTCGCTTTTCTTGTCGTTTTGTCTGGTCACCATTTAATTAGAAATGGCTTTACGCTTTACGGAATATGAAATACATAGGAAGCAAAAAGTTAAGGATGGGTAACATTATTGACTTACAAGATCATTAAATTACTTGACAGATCTAGCTATAGCTACATCCAAATAAAATAAATGTCAGGCACAGTTACCCATGGCCTTTGGCCAAGGTTTCGTTCCAAATTAAACTAAACAACCAACTCAACTCAACTCCCCAACTGGCAGTCAAATTCAAATAGAAGCTGGCAAGAACGTGTAAACTGGAAAAGATTCGATAATTTCCCATTAGCATTTTAGGTGCTGTAAATTGTAAGATCCTATTTTTGGACTTTTCTGTGTGCCTTTTTTACCATTTATGATAGAGCCGAATTTGCCGAATCAATTGATTCATCCCGTTCAGTTCAATTCGCGTAGATGCACCAGGGCTACATTTAAAATAATTTCAATGGAATATATTTCAATGTCAGAGCTCGGAAAAGGAACCTTAGGTGTGACCTCGTTCGTCTTACCAAAATTACAATGGAACATCAATCCATCAATTTCATCTTCATTGCTCATTTCAATCATGATTGTGAAAAAGCATTCTCCATTTCCCTTAAAATTATTATTAGATAAGAGTCCTCCTGTTCTTTTGTGTCTCCTTCCTTTCCTGAACTCCACAATTCAGTCCAATCAATCATTATCAGGCTCAAAGTTTTACCTTGTCTAGCCCTATTCATAATTCAATTCCTTAAATGAATCTTATTAAACGATCCATTTGATCGATACGTACAGCCATTCAAAAACCAAATAAACTTTCTCTCCAATTTTGTACGAGTAGAAGATTTGGATTGAACTAGTTTGTCCTCATCGGCTGAGCCATTGAATCACTTGCCTATATCTGCTGAAAATATATTTGCACCATATTACCATCTCTCATATTGTTAGGATGAAATATGGAATAAACTTAACTAATTTAATACTGACATTACAATTATGTACTCAACCTTCGATATTCATTTCGCAGTAACGCAGCGAGCAAAATAGTTCAACGAATTAAGTTCATACTAAGAATGACAATATTGGAAATTGTAATTAAGCTATACGAACCAAGTTTCGGATTTTAGTTGTCATTTGAAGTTCGGCTCATAAATGAATTGTAGTCGAGTCATTCCCTCTTACATAATGTACTTGAGTCAGATGTCTGGCTGGTACATAAAATTATAACACAACCTTACAAACCTATAATAATAAACTTAATCCAATTGGAAGTGCGCAATTGAGAATGAAACCCAATGCAAAATGCAATGCATTCGTATTCTTTGATCTTTTAGGGGATTAGCACGCCCTGAATTTTAATGAATTTTCATTCAGATCAGTGTATAAACAGTATGTTTTCCTCACGATTGGTTTGATTCGTTTTAACGAAATAATTCTTACACTGTCACGCGTTGCCGGTGCACGTAGCATCCGTAGCACGGACCTCTGCTCACATGATTTTACAGTATACTTTGTGGACGCAGACTTGTGCTAAAACTTCTAAAAATACTATAAAAACCGTGGCAAGGGAAGTGATATGCAGATTCGTTCACTTAATTTTTGTATAAATTCGTTGCATGTCCTGCTACAAAGTGTCCATATAAAAATGCAAAAGCGTAGAGCGTAGAGTACTCAGCATTTATGTTGTACGATTTAATGTTGTCGATCCATCTTCACTCTTCTGCCTCTTCAAGTCAATTTTGCATTAAAGAAAGAAAAGAAACGCGAGAGAATTTCTAAAGTGTACTTTTATCGTTATCATGAGTACGCGAAGAAGGAAAGGGCTAAGCATTTCTAAAGTCACAAAGTTTGACATGGTAAAACAAATATTAGGATATTATAAAGGTAGACAAATGTTGTTAAAGTCAAAATTTAACTAACTATACAAATGAGCACGGCGATGACACCCATTGTTTCTCAACAAATAGAGCAACGAAAAACTACGCAATGCGTGTTTTCATGGGTTATTTCTTGAGTGGGTCATCGTCACTCGTCAGCCAGAATTCACATAAGCTGACCACCGGCCATGTCTGCACGCAAATTACGAACGGAATGTACGAAGACGAACCTCACCTCAAGAATTGAAACAACGCAAAGATTAGCCATGCACGCTGCTACGAAATGTCTACATTAACCTATTTACTTTATCTCAGAAAGTAAAATAATAGAAAAGAAGACTTGTTCACCGTCATCCGGCAAAAATTCTGTAGTACACATACACATTAGGAGATTAACAAAGGGTTAAAAATAGAACCGAGAGATGAGATCCAAAGGTAATCTTTCCATGTAAATGTGTTTTTATATATGTCGAGTCGATAAAAATAATGTATTTTCAAAAAGCCGGTCCCTTGAAGAACATGAGAGAATGAATTCATTGCGTTGCAAATTAATACATTTGTACAGAAGGAAGCAGAGTCAGAGTGTGTGGTTCGTGAGGAAATGTTAAAACATTGACTCACCTGAGAACCTTCACCGAAACGAATCAAAAACCATCTGACTGATCACGGACACGGATTCTAAAATAAAACAACACAGTGCCAGTGCCCTACACTTACGCGGCTGTGTTTGTTTCAAATTTAACTATTCCAACTGTGGAATGGACTTGGCGCAATTAAACGCGCGCACACGTCAACAATTAAAAAACCCCAAATTAATAGGAATCAGTTAGAATTTGACCACAAAATCTACAGGTCACTTTTAATACTTGGCACTGATGACTGTGTATTACATAGTATCAAAACTATCACTGCATATTTGAGCCAAATGAGTTGCATTGTGTGCATCTCTGTAAAGTTTGGTAAAATTAGCTCGTACTTCAGAAATACAATTTCAACACCACAACTGCTTTTTTTTTGGTCTCAGCCACAAAAAGGATGTACGTAATGGTCTGGCGTGTCAGTTTCGCAACTAGCGTCACAAGTTTTTGGCTTGGCATTGGAGACGACTGAAACTCATGACCATCTCATGCATTTTGTAGTTATTGTTAGAAGATTTCAGGTTTTACACATTATTTGCGCATGTATTTTGGAACAAGAGAGGAAGCTTGAGTTGCCGGCTACAGCCGGTGCATATCATTTCCCTGTATTCCTGTATTCGGCATGGCTCAATTTTACTAGAACAAGAAATGTTGAAAAGTAAAAATGCCTGCACAGACTACAGACTACACAGTCTACACATTGGGCACCCTCGCCAAAATGGGAATAGGTTTGCAATTTTAACCGAGGATATTTTTAAATGCCTGTTTGACTATCCAAATAGAA
>JAQGCM010000150.1:0-34758 GCA_034699705.1 Hymenaphorura dentifera
GAACCTGATCCGATTTTCCACTAAATAGTTGTTAATTGCCAAAAGGCGGGACATCATTTTATCTCACCCTGTATATCTCAAAATATTTTTTGGTAATTTGAAAAACTGTTAAATTTTGGTTTTCGCATTGGTTTTCAGGACATTATTGAAGAAATGTGCGGTCTTTTGAACATTACGAGTGCGGAAGAGAGGGAAGAATTTAGCATTTACTGCATTGTTGAAGGTGACACTTTCACCATGCCATTAATGAAGGAAGAGTATATTTTAGACGTCACGACAGAGTTATACAAGAATCAGCAGGTGAGAAAAACTTTGCAACTTGAATTTTTAGACAATTTGCTGTTGAAAAACGTTACCAAAAATGTTACATTTTCAATTTTGTGGTTTCGCAGGTTTTCTACTTAATATTTTGTCGCTCGGTCTGGTATTTTCCTCTGAGGTTGGATTCAGAGTCTTATATTGAAGTGGTGTTCAACCAAGTCGCTCCTGACTACTTGGAAGGTCTTCTGCTCACAATGCCCGGAGGAAATTTGAGACAAAGCGACATTGTGAGCACTTTTTCGGATTTTTACTGCTAGTGTAAATTTTGAAGCTCCGAATAATCTTAAATAAATCAATATATGAAATATTTACAGCACGACATTAGTCGAATTGCCGCATTGCTTCACCGAGCCGCTGATCTAAAAGCAACGCCGAATCTTAAGGAAACCAAATATTTACTTCCAAAGCCAGCACTTGCAGCCAGGGACATGAAGCCTGGGCAATGGGTCAGTTTAGTAAGCAATTACTGGGATGATATTAAGGCCCTGAGTCCGGCCAGTGCAAAGGGCACCGTACTTGGTAAGTTTTTGCAACGATTTTGCAAAGTTATGCCACGCAAAAAGTCGCAACAATTTTAGCACAAAATGACATATTTCTCTAAATTCCTAGAAATTCTACAAGGCTGGCCACTATTTGGCTCAAGTTTCTTTTCTGTTCGACGGATCGTGGATCCCTCACCACCAGAAGAATACATCATGGCATTGAATAAATCTGGAGTTCATTTCTTGGACGTTGTTACTCATGTATGCTTTCCTAAGCCAAACTAAATTTTGAGTCGAAACTCGAAACTGTCTACGAAAAATTGTCGAGAATTTGACTTTGATTCTGATGCTTTTTGGAATTTGCAGGAGCCACTAAACTATTCTCCCTACAATGAAATCATTTCGACGCGAAAAGTTAAGAATGAAGAAGGAGTGTTGTATTTGGACATTAAATTTGGAAATTTAATGCAACAAAGAATTAGTCGGATTCAGACAGAACATGCTCATGAAATTTCAAGATTAATTAAAATGTACATTTCCATTCAAAAAGGTGGAAGTACTTCAAGCAGGGAGATTGACTAATAAGTTTTGATCACTTTTGAAAAAAAAGCTTGATGAGTAATTTTAAATACTTAGTTTTAGAACAGAACAGCGAATATTTAAAATATTTTGTAATGCATGAATGCATGCGTAAGCGTACAATCAATCAATCAGTCAAAGTGCAATAATGATATGATTTTTAAAGAAAACTAGCAATTGGTTCGAAAAATTTACAATTTGACGGTTTCAAATTTAAAATAAAATGGTTTTCAAGTACATTTCGAATTGGAATGATTTTTTTCTGTGTGAAGCATGGCGAATTTTCTAATTTCGACTATAAATCAAAAAAAAATGTGGAAATTGACTAACCTTTCTACTGGCGAGATATTCCATCCCAGTGGCGATTTGGCAAGACCACTCCAATAAATTCCTAGTTGGCTGGCAGCAATCATCTAAGCTGCTAGAATCCAAAAAAAATTTAAATTATCAATTTTATCAATTTTGAACCACCCTTATTAATTTAACTCATAACTAAGTTTTTAATTAGAGGAATTCGGTCAAAACTTTTGTTACCATTTTTGACGCAAATAGCTAGCGAGGTCTTGATTGCTGCAATATTCGAAAACCATGTAGATTTCTTCTGAAAAAATGATATCCAATTCGTTAAACATTTAAAATTTTGCTCTATTTTGAAAGCCTTTGAAAATTTTTGCAAATGTACTTTTGGAAACTTGGCCGACAGCTACTCCGAGAAACGTGACAATATTTTCGTGCCAATCGATTGAACTCATTAATTTCAATTCATTTAGAAAATGACGAAAACTAATGTCCGAACAATCAGATTGAGTTCTTTTGACGACCACTAAAATTGGTTCTTCGCTAAGAAAAAGATGCCGGACGTAACCTTTGGTTGTGATGATTCCTCCAAAAGAACCACCTTGACTAATGATTTGGTTATTTCCTAAAAGTCGAAATCACGTCGATGAAATTAAATGATTAAATGGATTTCATTGTTTCTTACTTATCTCGAGATGTTCTTGCAAAATCTCATACTTTTTGAGGTTTGGGTTTAGCTTTTGGGCGGCTATAAGATTTTCTAGATTGGTTGACCCCAAAATAGTTTGCGATTTCTGTAGAATGCTAGCCTATTATTGTTTAGGAACGGTTTAGTTTTTACAACAATCAAAACCACGCACTCAAATTTTGCAGAATCTTACACTTCCTATGGTGAGAGCAGCACCCATGTTGTAAAAATATTTGCACAATATGAAGCCAATAGCAAATTAGAAGCGAACTACACAAATGCTGGTGCGACACTTGGGATAGTTTCTAAATCTTTAACTCAAATTTGCAAGCAATTTACGATTGAGGAAATTTCGATTCCTAAATTATTTCAAAGGAAAACAGAACATTTACTCGTTCGTACACTCAATTTTATACACTTAAATGCAATCTATTAAATTCAACTCAGCAAAACAATATTGGTTTTTCATTAACCACAATTTATTCAACATTCTGCTTACAGCATAGCATAACCAACATCCGGAAAGTTGAAAAATACTTTTAAAAGTCACAGAAATGAAATACATGGTCTTCGTAGGATCTTGTAGTTGTAGGGCAAAATTCCTTATCAATGTCAAATTCGTCGTCACCGGTATCTGTGCCTGTGGCTACCGTCATTGGACTTGAGGCTCCTTCAATATTGTGCTTAGTTGCTTTGCTGATTGACCCCGAACCTCCTCGACCGGACTCTGGAGGACGCCTCTTTTTCAGTTGTTCTGGGTCAGGCCCTTCACCCAAATGACCCCATAGTCTGTGATGGATTTCACTGTAGAGCACAAGGATCAATGCACCGCCAGTTCCGCGGAGAACATTCGTAAGAGCACCGTTGTAAAATCCTCGGACTCCAGACTTTTTGTACAGTTTTCGGATGCAGTCGATGGAATTCTATGAAAATATAAAGGCAAAATTTTGGTAATTTGCACAAAAAATATGAAAATGTGATCGTCGCAACAAGCTTCACCTCGTAATGTTTTTTCTGGCTAACTCTGGCAGACTGCATCATCATACTCCGGCGCACGGTGTCCATCGGGTAGGACAGAAGACCAGAAGTCGTAGCAGCCAATTCCGCAGTGCCAAATGACACAGCGATCATATGTTTGTATTCGTCAGGAGTGAAGTCTCTTCCTGTATCGTAAATTCCAAAGAATCCGGCTCTAGAGGGCGAAATAGAATTTTAGTACTTTTCGAAAACTTGTCGCTGGTTCAGTAATAGAAATTATCATGCGTTTGGATACCTGTAGATGAAAACACCGAATATTGAAAAGTAGAAGCCGCGATAAAGTCCTACAAGGCCGTCGATTCTATACGTTTCTCTGATGCAGCTTGACATGCTCCGAAATTCTCTTGTGTGTTTATATACACCCTGATCCATAGCCAATCTTAACAATCAAATGTAACAATTGAATTGTGATTTTTTAAGGCAATTCTCAGGAAAACAGGAAAAATTAGGAACCTCGTTCTTGCATAATCTAATGGGTAAATGATTGTCATGGCGCTCGCCCCAGCAATCCCGCCAGTCAAAAGATTTCCACCCAATCTTCTCCAGAAATGATTTTTCTTTTCATAGCCGCGAACAAAAAAATCTTTATACCTGATTACGAAATGCGAAACCAGTGAAGAGAAAATTCCAAGACAAAATTGTGATATTATATTGATGACAAACTTGTCTCGAAATGCGAAATTGAAGGCTTGGTAGGGAAAACTCCGGAGAACTGAAGCGTAATTTCCTCTCCAGAATGATTGGAAACCTTGCTCTCGTGGAATTCTGACCAGGCAGTCTCTGAGCCCTAAAAATTAAATATGTTCAATCAAAATTGCAGAATAGTGTAAAAAGTGTAATAGGGAGAACTTTTGTCCGAAATATTTGCCTTTGTAGTGAAATTCAGGTTTAACGTTTGATGAAGCATTTTGGACTTGGAGAATGAGTTTAGATCGTTCAATCGGAGCCATGATAGTTACAGCCACGGCTGCAGAAAAACCGCCGACCAAAAAATTTCGAAGGAATTTTGTTTGGCTAGAAACTCCTTCCGATTTTTTGGTCATAAATGACTGCAAAGCTTCTAGTTCTTCGTTTGGTTTCGGCTTCATCTTCTCGCGGAGTCTTCAGCGGTAACTTTTCGTATAAAATCCGGCGATCTGTTTCTCCTTTGTCCTTTGTAGGCACTCAGCTCAGCAAAATTTCGGTGTGAATTACTGATCTTTGTTTCACTCGAACGAAAATTCATTTTGTTTCACTCGAACGAAAATAATTCATTTTTCTTCGCTATTGGGCTGCGCCGGAAGTGGCAGTGCCATTTAATTCCGGTTCGCTTGAGAAAAATGAAGCCATGAATTTGTTTGTTTAGCACTGCATCAGTTATAGCGTAGGTTGCTATGGTAAACTCTTCCCAAGTCAACATTCGTTTTTTTCGACCAAAATGTTTTGCATGCTTGCATCTTGCATGGTTCCCGAAATGGGCATGATTCTCGAAATTGAAAACCTTATAAAGTTCATAGGAATTGAAAACGTAATTGAGAAGATTCACACAGGGCCGAGTTTCACCTCATTCTTCATTTTTAGGTGTCCAACAATCAAAAATTCTTGCGTCGAAAAGTTATGACTTCAAGAGGCAATTAAGTTTTCTGAGGTCACAGGTCATGACTATGACAGGAGATGTGGTTGTGGTACTACGTGAAAAAATTATGAGGACTCTATAATAAGTTGGGCCCTTCCAAGTCCCCACCCGACTCCAGACCGGACTCAATTTGGCCCGAAAAAATTATTGTTGATTTGTATGAATCGTGCAATATTTCTGAGGTCTTTTTTTAGTTTTGCAAATTTTATTTGCAACATTTTTAATTGCAATATGGGTGAAACTTTTGCTAGTCAACGTGTGAGACTTTTATCCCTTGTCTGAATTCTAGCACTGCGCCAAGATTTGATCACTTGCTGAGTTGTCAACTCTGTGTATTCCGCTCCTCAATTTTGCAACTTATTCATCAATTTTTACATCTGTCGGTCCAGCAGCAGTCGCAGAAAGCAAGGAGAAAACTGAAAACCGAACCGGATTCAAAGAAAGCCAACCGGGCCCAACATTTGTTGGTAGACAATAACAACAGAAAACATCATCAACGGTTGCCATGGTAATTGCAACTCTTGCAATATTTTTTTCAATAATAAATTGGTTAATGCTAGAGATTTTTGCTGTGCGGCGAATCTGCGGCCTGCCTACTGCCTGCTATCCAAAATGTTGACAACTGAAAAGAATCAAGGCCGCCAGCGCAACGCGCAATAATTAATTTAGAGATCAGAGGTGGTCAGTCAACAACGCTAAACGTTGTTTGCGTTTGTCTTTCAATTTTTCTGTCTGATTGCATCAGGTTTGGAAAAAGTTTTGAATTTGGCCAGAAATATAATTAGTGCACATTTTGACAGACTATTGTCGTCTAATTAGCGCGTCATTATTTGCTGAATCTAAAAACAGACGTAGATACAGACATTAGTACGACCCCCGAAAGTTTCAATAATTTATTGTTGAATTGAGTCCACGATTGGCAATTTGAAACTTGATCGGCTGGGTAGGGAATTTGGAATAGGGATGGATGCTCATCGATTTATGCCGAAATTACTTAATTTCTTTGGATTCAATGAGACTAGTACACGTAGACGTACGCAGGAACGAGTGCCAGATTACAATGCGCCGATGGCTAGAATCAGTAACGTAATGAACGTAAAAATTGATTTGAATTATTACGACACTGTAATTATGCACTAAAATATGTGTAATATGTTGTACTAACCATTTTAAATATTAATTTTTCTGCCTACTTTTTTTTTGTAGCCTCTAAAGTTGGAAGTAAAAAGGAAATTGACAGCGAGGTCTGACAGAGTAAAATGTGTAGATCTGCATCCCAGCGAACCATGGATGCTAGTTGCTCTTTACAACGGTAACGTAAATATTTGGAATCATGAGAATCAAGCGCTCATCAAAACCTTTGAAGTAAGTCGTATAGTTGCAGTGTTTCCTATTTTAAAACTGACGAATTATATATGTTACAATGTTACTAACGAATCACTATTAACATAGGTATGCGATTTGCCGGTTCGGGCAGCCAAATTCGTGGCCAGGAAGAATTGGGTTGTGACGGGATCTGATGATGTTCAAGTCCGAGTCTTCAATTACAATACATTGGAAAGAATTCATTCGTTCGAAGCACACTCAGACTACATTCGATGCATTGTTGTCCACCCGACTCAACCATACCTGCTGACAAGCAGTGGTCAGTATACCATCCGTTTAATTTCACTTGCATTTCAAGGTGGTCATTTTTATTTAACATGAACTACGATACTCTAGATGACATGAATATTAAACTGTGGAATTGGGAAAAAGCTTGGTCCTGCCAACACGTTTTTGAAGGTCACACTCACTACGTCATGCAAATCGTCATCAATCCAAAAGACAACAATACCTTCGCCTCTGCTTCTCTAGACAGAACGGTCAAAGTAAGTCATGGTTGGTATTTAAAAATATGTAGTGAAATTCTGGTACATGATTTTAATGATTGCACTTTTGGCACTTGTAATGTCGCTCTAGGTTTGGCAGCTCGGGTCGTCCACTGCCAATTTCACATTGGACGGGCACGAGAAAGGTGTGAATTGCGTTGACTATTACCACGGGGGTGAAAAACCATACTTGATTTCTGGGGCTGATGATCGGCTGGTGAAGATTTGGGATTACCAAAACAAAACATGTGTCCAGACCCTTGAGGGTCACGCTTCCAACATTTCAGCTGTCGGATTCCATCCCGAATTGCCAATCATTTTGACTGGTTCTGAGGACGGGACTGTGAGACTTTGGCATGCTAATACTTACAGATTGGAATCAACGCTTAATTATGGCTTGGAGCGTGTTTGGGTGATTGCTTGTTTGAAAGGGTCCAATAATGTTGGGATTGGTTATGATGAGGGCAGCATCTTGGTCAAAGTAAGCATTTTTAAATAAAATTCAGTATTCTGCGCTTACTTTTGAAGTTGAAACCCAATTATACTAAAATATACATTTCAATTTGTGCAGACCGGCCGTGAAGAACCAGCCGTTTCAATGGACGTGAATGGAAAATTGATTTGGGCTCGTCACTCTGAGATTCAGCAGGCGAACCTCAAATTGTCACTTAACTCTGAGGAGCCAAGCAAAGACGGAGAGAAAATTCCGCTGGCTTTGAAAGATCTAGGAAGCTGTGAAATTTACCCCCAGACAATTTCCCACAACCCAAATGGAAGATTTGTTGTCGTTTGTGGGGACGGAGAATTCATTATCTACACTGCAACGGCTTTGCGTAACAAAGCTTTTGGCCCAGCACAGGAATTTGTTTGGGCTGAAGACTCATCTGAGTACGCAATTCGTGAGAACACTTCAACCGTAAAGCTTTTCAAGAATTTCAAGGAAAAGAAAGTTTTTAAGCCAGAATTCGGCGCAGAAGGTAAAAGGATTGAACTATTCATCACCTCATACATGTGTAAAGAAATAGCTAACTTTTGAAGTTATGTTTTTGTTCAGGAATTTACGGCGGATTTTTACTTGGAGTCAAGTCTATCTCTGGACTTGGATTTTATGATTGGGAAAATCAAGATTTGATTCGTCGAATTGAAATTTCACCAAAGGCAGTCTATTGGTCAGAAAATGGTGAGCTCGTTTGTATTGTGACTGAGGACAGCTACTTTATCCTAAAGTACAACGAGAGTGCTGTTAATCGATCCAAAGAAACTAAAGAAGGATACACAGAGGACGGTTACGACGATGCTTTCGATGTAATTATGCCTTTTTTCAATTTTTTTTAATTGAAGCCATACACTTACTTGCTCTTCCCAGCTAATCTTCTCTTTGTTCTGGAAATAGGTAATTGGAGAATTTCAAGAAATTGTAAAAACTGGTGCTTGGGTCGGAGATTGCTTTATCTACACAAGTGGCATGAATCGTCTCAACTACTACGTGGGTGGTGAAATCGTCACTGTCTCCCATTTGGACAGGTTGGTTAAATTTGAAATAAATCATAAAATTCAGGACGGATTAAAATATTTTGTAACTTTTGGCAGAGTAATGTATCTTCTGGGCTACATTCCAAAGGACAACAGTATCTACTTGTGCGACAAGGAATTGAATGTTGTGGCGTACTCTTTGCCACTATCTGTTTTGGAGTATCAAACTGCAGTTATGCGTCGAGACTTTGAAACTGCAGACAAAGTCCTTCCGGGCATTCCAAAAGAACAGAGAACTCGAGTTGCTCATTTCCTGGAGAAGCAGGTACTGTATTTGTCATGAAATTGATTAAATTTTTCCAAATTGAATGTAAAAGATTTCAACTTGACCTTTCAGGGGTTCAAACAACAAGCTTTAGCCGTGAGTTCTGACCCGGACCATCGCTTTGACTTGGCTCTTCAAATCGGAGATTTAAACGTGGCTAGAGAAATCGCAGAAGAGTCTGAGAGTGAACAAAAGTGGAAGCAATTGGGAGAGTTAGCCATTTCTAAATGCCAATTTGACTTGGCACAAGAAGCACTTCATAAAGCTCAAGATTTGGGAGGATTGCTCCTCATCGCAACATCGGCCGGTGAGTTGTAAATTACAATTAATCCAACTGTGCAAAAATTGAGCAATCTAATAATTAAAATGTTTGCAGGAAATGCAAATATGGTTGAAAAGCTGGCTGAGTCTGCACTGCAAAGTGGAAAGAACAACATTTCATTCGCATCCTACTTTCTATTGGGAAACCTGGACAAATGCATGGAGATTTTAGTGAGCACGGACAGATTGCCGGAAGCTGCTTTCTTTGCAAGAACGTATTTACCAAGCCAAGTGCCTCGAATTGTGTCCCTTTGGAAGGACTCGTTGTCTAAATTGAGTGAAAAAGCTGCACAAAGTTTGGCTGACCCAGTTCAGTATGAGAATTTGTTCCCTGAGTATGACCTGGCTTTAAAAGCGGAAGAGTTTATTCGTGAGGAGAGGAAGAGGCCTGTGCTCGCGAGAGACTATCCAAACCAACCGGTTTGAAAATTATTTCCAAATAGACCTTAATTTAATTTGCAAAATTAATTTTTTTTAACGTGAATTTCTTGCTGTTGCTAGTCGGTTCAAGAGAGGAATCCAATCGAGGAAATGAAAGAAGGAAGGAGTTATGGTGGATCCGGCGATCTGCGAAATTTCAATCACGTTACGCCAGAGGAAGAGAAGGTTGAGAAACCGAAACCGCCAACTATTCCTGTTCCAACTCCAGTTCCAGTAGCGGCAGCAGCTGCCCCTGTCAGTTTCAATGCCCCTCCCCAAAAATTCGAGGTAAAAGATGAAGAACTCCTGGACGATGACCTTGATTTAGAACTCCAACTCGATGAAATGAACATCAATGATGGGGAGAACGACGTAAGTCAAGTCAAGCAAAGGTTGCAAATGCAGAAATTGGACTATAAAATGCTGCAATTTTTTACTAATTTTGTTTTGGATTCATTGTCGCCCCACAGGACATAAATTTGGATGACGACATTGATGAGGATGACTGAAGCTAAATAATTCAACTTTAGTTTTGAGTGAAACAAATATTTAGATACGTGAGTGAACCTCTGCCTGGTGATCCCCCATCCACAAATTTTGCCGCACGTAAAAAAATATTTGTCATTTGTATTCAAAATCCTCGTGTTTTCTAAGAATTATTATTGAAATTTGATTATTTCGCCTGTAAGTTTTACATCTTGTAAAATGGCTCTTCTGCTCTGTATTGCTAACAATCGAATGGGGAAGTTTAGTAAATTATTATATACAATACGATTACAAATAAAACTAAAGTCGTTCGTGAGACCACCACCGTTTGGTTTTGGCAATGTTAAAAGATTTATTTGCATCACGAGCAAAAAGCAATGAAGACTTGATTCAATACATGACTAATTATTATTGAATTGAATTAATCATCACTGTGGTCCGGGTCAGAATTAGTGTCACTTTTCCCTAAGAAAACCACTTCACAAGAACTTCCGCCAGAGTTAAACCCATTGTTGGAGTCGAGGGAAGGGTGCTTACGAATTGGATTGTTTGGAATGGTTGAGGAAGACGAGGCTCCCAGTAGATTTTCAGAGGCAATTTCGCTACCGACTGGGACATCGCCCTCTAATTTCCTTTGACTGAGCCGTCGCTCTCTGCGATCTCTCCGACTTTGCGAACTTTCACCACTCCCTGGCTCTGACACTTCTAATTCTTCCTCATTTTCCAACATTTGCCAAGAAGGAATGCCAGGGGATGAAGGGAATTGGTTGCGACTTAGAAGAAGGCCTTTGATGGAAGCTAATTCATTTCGAACTTCTTGGAGTTCATGAGCACTGCTTGATTTACTTGAGGATGGTCTGCGTTGGAGTGTACTTGTCTGTTGTTGCTGTTGTATTGTCCGAAGAAGATCTTTTAGCCCTTCCACACTTTCATTCAGTTTGCTGATTGAGACTAGTAGTTTTTCATAGTTTTGCTCGTGGCGTGAACGAGCTCCAAAAAATCTAGGTGCAATGTAGCGCTGAAAGATGATCACCCAGGTTGTAAATTTCACTTAAAACTTAAACGTTCTTCAAATTGTTCAAATTTTGTTAAAATATCAAAAGTTTACCTTCCAAAATGAGTAGAGACTGTAGGACCCGATAGAAAGAAGCGCAACAAGATTCGCAATGTCTTTCGCCTTCACCCACAAAGAGAGCTTCTTCTCACCCTGAAAAGGGAACGGAGGCCGGACAGCCAGCAAACTGTTATTGCTCTGGAAAATAGTTTAAAATATTATTAAAAAATTATGAATTTTTGCAATGAGAAATCCTATTTGTATTAGCTAAACCCACCATCAGATTCTGCTCTTGTAAAAATGCGCCTGCTTGTTCGCAAGCAAGCTGGATTTCTTCATCTGTAAGGCCTTTCTGTCTTAGAAAATTTTGCTTCTGGGCAAGGCTAGTTCTTCGAACACGAGGATTTTGAAGGAATTTGGACGCTGTCCTTATCTAAAATGCAAAATAGATTAAACATTGTAAGAAAATATTTTTGGCAACTCAAATATCGCAGTTAATAATTAATTTACCAAATTTTCTCGCGGCGGCTCTAGAATTGGCAATAAAGACGAATCTTGTTCATGCTCTTCTTCTAACGTCATTTCAGAAGATCCGCCGGCCGAAGAAGACAAGGAGCACTGGTAGGGCACAGAAAGTGAGGGTCCAATGAGCTAGTTATAATTTTAAAATGGATCAATACTATTTTGTCTGCATCTGCAATTGTCGGGGTATTGCAGAATCCATATTCCACAAAATTCTTGTTCAATCAATACTTACTTGATTTATTTCACGATTTCGACATGTTTTGTTTAGCCAGAAAAATGAGGAAACCTCGGTGGTGGAATCCCCCGATCGGCGATCCTATATTAATTTAATTTGATCGCGAAATTGATGGAAATCTTGCGATCGAATTTTACAGATTTCGTTTTCCCGGAGATGACACGTCAGCCAATGTGCATTTCACTGAAAATTTACAATAATTTCTACTCAAATTAAGCTTCCAGATTCTTAACAATTAAATCAAGCAAGGTGTCAGGTCTCGTGTATCGCTTATCTCATTCTTCTCACCTCAAAAAATTGGTAATTCTGCTTTTTTATCGCGATTCGATTGGCGGTTGTTGCTCTTCGACTGTTCGACTTCGTTCGACAGCCAAGGAATCAATCAAATACATGTAATTTTATGAGCTATTTGATATTTCGTCACTGGATTGAAATTGATCTCAAGTTGCTGCTGCAAGTCCCGCTGCCCATCAGTACGCAATTGGAATAAGTTTTATTACGTGTGCAAAAACTGATTTGCAATAATTGTAAGCTCTTGAATGAAGAAATTGAGCTAGAGATCACAAAAAATATTTTTTGCAAGGGCAGATATCGCCGGACTTTCATTCATTTCAATTGAAAGAGAAAGCCGAGCTGCTTAAGCTTAACTAATGAGATTGTCAATGTGTTGAAGTCGACTTGCAAAAATTCTTGTTTTCAGAAGTTGAGAAAATTGAAATCTTTGAACATTTTGTAGTCAAGATCTTAGAATTAGGAATTTTGAACCATTAAATTTAATCAGCATATTTTCACTGAAATTGCTGGCTTGCCTTTGGCACTCGTCTTGTCGTTATCTTCTCGAATCCGTGACCGTGGAGTAGTTAGGAAATAAATAGCAAATGCAAAAGTAAAAAAAATACAAAAAAGCCAAGAAGTAGTCCGACAATTCTAGTTAGAATAATGTATTAATATTTGCAAAAAATTACTGGATGACGCTGTTGATAGAGTAATCGATTACGATCATATTCTTAATGTTTATAATTGATTCCAGAATTACAGAAGAGTCGTCTAGTCTAGCCCGACGGCACCAGTCATGTTGATGTTGTACGAACTGCTCAACTCTAACATTATAATAGTCTTGTTCTATTCTCGAAATTCAGAGTAAAATTAGTTTCACGTTAGCTTGCGTAGCATAATTATAATTTATGAATCTTCGGGACCCCAAAAGAGCCAATCGATATGACCAAGAGCTCAGAACCTAGAACCAGAACTACTAAGATTTGCACTAAAGGAAAGACTTGAGCTCATTCATTTTCTATTTTCATAAGATCAAGTGCAAATTGAACTTGAACTGGATCGTTGTCCTATTCAAACCACATCAAAACTACTTCATCAGATCAAAATCAGATTTAATCTGATCTGATGAATTTAGACGATATTATATTGTTGTGATTTTCATCGGCGCTAACAGGCTAACATAATTTGACTGCAAAAAATCAGTCCAATAGTTGTTGGAAGTTGAGCCATGCATGCGCCAGCGCCATCTGCCTCTCCACAGACTAAACAGCTAGACATTTCTGCCGGCCATTTGGCTCACACGTTTTCCTATCTTCCGCAGTCTTGTCGTCAGATTTAGTTTTATCCTCAGTTTTCATTTTTCAAAGAAAGGTAAGCTTAATCAAAATTATCAGCAGTTTTTTAATAATTTTTCTTCAAATTCTCAATTAGTATTTTCACGGTTTCGACCAAATTAGCTGTGTTTTGTTTGTTAGCAGTGCTGTTTGAGCAATATTTTCAGTAGCTCGTTCGTCTTCTGCCTTGCCGTGCAAGCAAAGCAGCATTGCAATGCAAGGCGCCAATGCCCAAAGCTTGCACGGCACGGCACGGCGAGGAATTTGAAAAGAAATTTTGCTGCTGCTACTGCTAAATTTATACTAATTAAGTGTAATTTGACTAATTTATCCAGCAGTCGTCAAAATGGGAAAAATCATGAAGTCAGGGAAGGTGGTCCTCGTGCTGACGGGGCGCTACGCTGGGCGTAAAGCTATTGTTGTCAAAAACTTAGATGACGGCACCTCAGAGCGACCTTATGGACACGCTATTGTCGCTGGCATTGACCGCTACCCACGCAAAGTGACGAGGTCTATGTCCAAAGACAAAATCAAGAAGCGAAACAAGCTCAAGGCTTTTGTGAAGGTAAGAAATTTGGACACATTTTAGAAAGGGACGGATTTTTAAGAACGACGTGACCTCGGTGACTTCGCAATCTTGATCTAATTGTATCGTATTGTCGTGTTCTAATTGTTGCACATTTTTGCAATTGATTTCAGGTGTTCAATTACAACCACCTCTTGCCAACGAGGTACACCGTCGACATTCCCTTTGAGAAACAAGAGCAGAATGTCAAGGCCCTCAAGGACCCAATGAAGAGGAAGAAGGCTCGCTTCCAAATCAAGGCCAAGTTTGAGGAGAGATACAGGTCCGGCAAAAATAGATGGTTTTTCCAAAAGCTCCGATTTTAAATTAATTTTTGTTTCAAAGAATTATTGCTTTTTTGAAAAATCAATAAGATACGTGAGCTGTTTCGGTTAAGTATTGAATTGAGCCAAGAGTACACAGTTTTAGTTTTTATTCATTGGTCAGTGCGGTAGTCGGCTAAGTTTAAGATTTTACAACGCGATTACTCTTTCTAATTGTTTCTTGACAAAATCTTGAGCGTCGGGGTCCCAGTGCCTGGATTTTAGTGCTGACAGCGTGAGATTAGTGGGGTCAACCGATCTTAGCGTGAGAGTCATAGGCTGAGGAATTGCTCCGTGCTCCACTACTCCTGGAATCTGTAGTTCACCATAAAATAAGTTTAGAATTTTTCTTGTTTTTCATTGTTAGGTGAATTACAATTTGTAACTGTGGTTAAAATAGTTAGCAATTGGCAATTACTTCAGTTAGTGGAACCAAGGCTTCCCCTAGAAAGTCATTTTTGGATATCACGTCGTAGTCCTTTACAGTAAATCTTATTGTTGAGTTTGGACGTTGGCATTCTGCTATCGTTACTTGCCACACGAATTTCACGTCGAATTCAGGACTCAACGTTTTCCATTTAGTTTCAGTATTTTGTACTTGAGGCTAACGAAAATGAGTAATTAGCTACACAAATTCGACAGCAATGGCAAAGTGCTTGTTAAAAGTGGAATTACATCGAAAAAATTAGATTCTGGCAAAATGTCAATCAGAACGAAGGGATCGCTGGACGGTTTCTTTTTAAAAAACAAAAAACCAGTGGTGTCCATGGGAAGTAGGTTTTGAGCTTTTATAACGTGGACATTCAATTTCCCATTCCAGTACGACACATGAACATTTAAAGTCCCGTAGTCCGCAGGTTTAGTCAAAGCCTTCAACAATAATTTAGTAATGAGATTAGCATTGTTGCATTTTGCATAAAATTTCTAAGGCACCAAACACAACCCTTAGCCTTAGTACTGACCATTTGTTCCTTGGCCCTTGTCCCACAATAAATTCCAATCAGAGTCGGAGTGGCCTTGGTCAGCAGTGCAAGAAATTTGAGCGCTGCTTTGTATTCTGGTCCATCCAGTTCTTCATCCGTCAGACCGCCCTTAAAATATTCCATGATGGGTGGAAATATCTCGTGGAGTTTTGCGTAGAAATTTAATTGCTCTTCTGTTGATGCGAGTGGAAAATCAGTTGCGACTGAACAAACCTCTTCACAAATCACACACCAGAATAGCTGAAGGAATCTTTTGAAATTTAATTCTAGGAGTGCCCTATTCAAAACTACTAAATTGTCTTCCAAATAGGACAGCAATGGGTCTAGCGTGCTGATTACATCTACTCCTTGGTGGAGCATTAGCAAAGTTTCTTCTAGGGCTCGGTGAACCTGACCCAGAGCAAATCATGAATTCTGTAATTCTGTTAAGATTTTTACAAAGTCGAATCGAAATTTGTTACCTCCGGTCGAACGCGATTTCCGACACTAATTAGAATATCCAAGAACAGCTTTTCAATCTGGATTGCTGTGCGAAGAAGTGTGTTTTCGACCCCTATTCTGTACTCCTTGGCCGTCGTTTCCCCCAAAGACGACTCCAAGTCTGTCAATAAGTGCTCAACTTTTAACTGGACTGGAACGTTCAACATTGCTTCCTGTGGGTTTAGTTAATCAGAAAGATTAAAAATTAAACTGGTAAAATTGTGACAATTAGCAGAAACTTTTACCTTGACATATTCCAAATTGTTAAATGCTGTACAAAGTCTGTCCGAAATGTCGAAACGATCTTCGGTGTCAAAATAACCCTGATCGCTCAACTTTTTCTTGTGGAGATGAGTGTAGAGCAGAGCAATGCGACACATCATTTCGATGATAAAATGAAGAATCACATAACTCTCAGCCACATCAGGCCAATTCAACTCACGCCAAAAGTTGGCCAATTGTTGGAAAACGACGGCCGTGTCTGTGGCAGAACTGCTGATTTTAACGAAAGAGTCTTCTGGAATTGAGTCATCCAAATGAATTGCTTTCGTTGTCATTTCGCAAGACTTGATGAACGTGTAGCCCAACCACATGACGAGGACTGGGCGAAACCACAAGTGGTAGTCGTTGAGTTCATCGTACGGAGACATTATTTCTGAAATTTTAATCAAGGATGAATTAGATTTGCTTTCTTAAAAAACCCAACAATGCAATTTTTCTGGCTTGCCGCACCTTGCTCAAAAATATCTTCCTGAGCCATGACAAATATCTGCGTCTCAACAAAGAGTTTAAACAATGCTTGACACACGGCCCACCCATTGGCAAGAGCCACGCTGGTTGGACTCCACCGAAGAAGCGTTCTCCGAAGTCTGTCATTGTTGTCGTAGTGCTGAAGAACGGCCCAAGCCAACGGTTCGACGTCATGAATGATCATTTTTTGAAATTCGTCATAAACAATCGGCATGTACTCGACAGAGCCTTCCATCCAAAACAAATTTTTCCACTTGGTGTGACCTTCTCTCAGTAGACGGTTGACTCTGGTCATGACTGCCGCAACTCCGGCCACAACTTCATGTTTGTCTACCATTTGTTGTGAGACAACAATGTCATAGTACTTTATATCGTACCATTCCAAAATTGACATTCGGAGAGAGGCGTTCACGAGCCAATCGATTCTTGCAATGGCTGCTTCACTCTTGTATTTGGCTAAAATGTTTCGACAGTGTTTGATGGACTTCATGGCTTCGTGGACTCGCTCTTGAGTTTCTCGCAAATGATTTCGAATGACTGGACACAGGCGCTCAATGCAAAGAATGACCATTGATGTCTCCAATTCAGCATTTCTTTGGTGGTCAGTGTCTTCCTGGTAAACTCGACCTAGGACAGCGTCTAATTCGGTGAGTCTGGGCCCGACACCGTAGAGACCGAGATGGTGTTTCGCGTAGGCATTCCAACGAATAATTGCCTGGAGAATAAAATATTTTAGAATTCAAAATTTTCCAGGGCTCACAATTTAGAATTTCTTACCTGAGTGGCTTCACTCAATCCAGTTTGGAGTCCGTACTGAAAGAGTAAACAAGTTCCAGCCGCAGGAATGTCTCCTTGCCAGCTTTTGCCGTACTTGGCCGACTCAATGTCCAAAATATAATTCCAAAGTCGCTCAAGCATTACTTTTGGCTCTGCGTAGTCCTCCTGAGGGGAAGCAGTTAAATATTGGCCTTGAGATTATTGGCAAACTCTTGTTGGAAAACTGGCAAAAATACTTACAAAATGCTTTCCGTGTCGATAGGCGTGAGTAAGCCAGATTTGGAGGAGAATTCTTCCGACAGCATTTTCTCCTCGGTGGGATTTCCCTGTCAAATTGTACCAGCGCTCTTGACCGTCGACTGGAATCTGAAATGCAAAAAATCAATTAAAAATTCAGAAAATTAATTCAATCAAATTTGATAGCTCACATCTTGAATTTTTAGAGTAACTTTCCCCAAAAACTCATCTCGTTTTCCCAAATAAAAAGCGTCCTGCAATTCTTCCATTCCTTCTTCGACGGCGTGAGTTTTCCTAGCATCTTTCGCGGTCTTAATTGCACGAAGGACGGATTTTTCGTCATCGTGGTCCCAAACCTGTGAAGTAAAGAGATTCGCCCACAATTTAAGCTTAATTTTGTTTAAAAAAAGTACGAAATTGGCAATACCTCGATCGTCAGTGTGTCGATACTAGGTCGGAGAGCAATGCACTGAAAGCGCTGTTCCCAAATGGGATTCACAGTTTGCAATTGAATCGAGGTTCGCACATGAGAAGGAAGATTTGTATAAACTTGTCCCAGTCGATTTTCTGCCAATGGCCTGATGCGATCTTTGGTTGGGTAGCTCGAACGTTTTGGTCGAAGGGGTGAGCCGATATTAATTGTTTTCCAGTCGGCTTGATCCAACTGAAAAACAACAGTCTAAGGCCCTATTAACACTTACTAAACGTCAAAGCCAATGGGAGACGGAACGTTGAGTGAGCAGGGCAATTAGTGACCTCACCGAGTCTAACGTCTCTAGCCCAACAAAGCAGTAAGTGTCCGAGAGGTTAGAACTATTCCTTCCGGCCAAACGTTCTGCTCGTTTCACAATTGTGTTGACGACGGTCAGAGGAAATGCTTCGCCGCGGACGTGCTCCAGAACTGCGACTTGTTCCTGTGTAGTAGCAGAATTTTCAAATTCGGATTATCAAAAACTGTTTGAATTTTTTAATTGAACTGCTGAGCTGCTTACCCTTTCGTCGGCACTAAAGTTGACAAGAGTGTAGACCGAAAGATCTTCCTGATTTGACGGAAACCGAGTGGTTGGATGACCCAACATGTGAATGCTTGTGTACATGGCTTCTTTGAATAAAATATGACGACTTATAAGGCGTTCCTTGGACCCAGCTCTGGGCCCGAGCACAGTTTCGTGAGATTTGGAAGTGACAGCCTTCAACACATTTTGCCCTTCAGTGGGAAGTCCTGTGGATCGAATTTCATAGGAAGTAGGTTCCGGTTCTGCCCCATGGTCTTGGTAGATGACCAGGGACTGTCTTCTATTGTCTGGATTTGATCGGGCTCGAATTCTTCCTGAGGAAGACCGGCGAATGTCGTCGGGAGAACCTCCAGGTGGAGGAGGAATCTGGAATTGTTCATCTTCATCCGACATACTTCCATGGTCAGGGTAATCATACTCAACGTCTTCTCTAGTATCTGAGTCAGTGCTGCTTTGACTTTTTACGTCTGGAGAAATGCTTGGGCGCCATGAAGAAATGTTTGGACGCTCAGCGGAAACGCTTGGACGGGGACGCTCAGGGGAAATGCTTGGGCGGGGACGCTCTGGAGAAATGCTTGGGCGGGGACGCTCTGGAGAAATACTTGGACGTTCTGGAGAAAGGCTTGGACGTTCAGGGGCAATGCTTGGGCGCTCTGGGGAAATGCTAGGACGCCCTGGCGGAATGGGAGGTTCATCCTTTTGGTCCATTTGCTTTAAAAAATTAGGCTACAGAATTAATTTTATGAAAAAATGGTGAAGAACTAGCTTGGCTTGCCTTCAATACAAAAATCACATCTAGCGTTATTCCTCAAACCAAAGTTGTGCCCTATTCTACGACTCATAAAACAAAATCGGCATCGCTCTTGGCAACACATAACACGTTTGGCCGGCAGGTTTAATTCGATTACAATTTTGATTTATTCGGATTTACTCTTTTGCTAACGACTGTCGATCTACAACATTGTAAAGAAATAGTAGCCGGATTTGCATACATGGGATGGGATACCACCCGAATTTGGAATCTTTCCCCTAATGGGGGTGTTGGGGCAGGAGCATCAAATATTTGATATAAATTAGCTAATTTTGACAAGTTCAGTATATGGAAATATCGCAACTACTTACTTATCGAATTAAATCAGGCGACTAAAGTAAGGTTTGTCATTTTCGCAAAGGTTTACTTGGTTCGGCGTATGGCCTTTCGGAATTTGCGCTGAGGTGTTGCCGCCGACGGTCCACCCGGGGTTGGTGTCCTGCAGAAAAAATTAGTAAAAATTAACAAACGGACCGAATCACGAAAATCTTAAGAATCGAAATTTGGATTTTGAACTCACGCTGAAAAACTGAAAAGCGTCGGAGCGTTCCCAGCCGCAGGGCCACCAAAATTAAGGTTGGGTGTGACACTGAATTCAGGCGCAACAAATGCAGCTGGTGGAGGTTGTGCAGCACCAAATCTATCACATAATTGAAATTAATATATAATAACTCTATTATTATGGATAAAATTAGGAAATCGAAACGTCTAGTTGATTCTTACCCAGGTCCGGGCTGGCCAAAGGGTTGCATCGAAGGTACCGACGGCTGTGCTCCGAATACTGAATTTGGTTGGTTGTTCATTCCACTTCCACCGAAAGAAAAGGTAGGTTGCTGCGATGCTGGCGTAGTTTGGAAACCTTGATTTGATCCAAATTGGAATGCACCAGGAGCTGGGGCTTGGGTTGTCGCAACGGGGGCACTGGTTCCAAATGCAAAACCTGCTGAAGTTGAGGCTGGAGCGGATTGAGTCGGTGCTGGTCCTCCGTCAGGCTTGTCTTGGGTCATCCCAAATCCTGGTTGTTTCAAAGCGTCCAACACACTTCCCGATTTAAGGCCCGCGCCACCAAAAGCTGGAAGTTCAATTCCTGGAGACCTCAGCTTCAACTGTGGCTCTGACGACCCTCCGAAACTAAATCCAGCCGTTTTTGCCGGTCCTGCATCAAGACTGTTGTCATCAGCTTTTCGCTTCAGTCCTTCAGTCGCGGTCGAAGCCCCAAACTTAAATCCTGCCGAGGAAGTTGCAGCGGGAACCGCAGGAGCTGGGCTCTGTGCACCGAATGAAAATCCAACTGAAGGGGTGGTTCCAAAGATTTGAGGCTGTGGAAAAATCGACGGCTGAGAAAGCGGAACGGGTGCCGGAGTCGGTGTCTGAGAGCTTGGAAATGGCTCAGACTTCGCCACTTTTGCATTGTCAGGCTGAACTCCGTAGAATTTACTGAAAGCGTATTTTTCAAAGTCATGTTCTTTTTTCACCGGCGTCTCTTGCCCCATGTCCAATCGGGGTTTCGCAATTCCACAACCTGAAATTGAAAAAAAGACGAGAAACGTGAAATCAGTGAAATGATTTGTACACCATTTCGGCTAAGGGTTCAGGTCACACCATTACAACGATCAGCACTGATTCGATTCGTTGCTGTGCAGGTCGGGCAAATCCACATTTCATTTGCAGGTGGCTTTGGAGCTTCGGTTGGCTTTGGAAATGAAAATAGCGTGGATGGAGCCGAAAATGCGAGTCCTGCAAAAGGGTTTGGTTTCGCAACCTCGGTGGAAGTGGACGGAGCTTCGAGTGACTCTTCTTCATCTTCAGGCCTCAGACCAAACACGATTTTTCGAGGAGAGCTGAACTCAAAAAAAGCATCACATGATTACTTACCAAATTTAAAAAAAAACACTAGTTACTAGCTAAAAACTCACGTTGTGGATGCAGGTGGATTCGGATTCGGTTTGGCCCATGAGGAGGAACCAAAGGCGAAGGTATCATTTGTAGTACTAGTTGCGACAGTGCTCGCCTTTGGTTTCGGTTGCGGGTTTTGACAACACACACATTTAGATTGAGACACTTTATTGAACACCATGCACTCTGAACATTCCCACCTAAAAATGACATTGAAAATTGTCAAAAGGATACAAAAATAAATTAGGAAATTAATATGACGACTTACACTTCCTCCTTGGCTGATTTCTGAGCAAAGTCAACCACTTTGGCCTCTGATGAAACGACAGGGACACTCGCGCTTTCCTTCTTGCTTTCGCTTGCACTTGAAAGGCCAAACCCAAATTTGGTGGTCGGTGCTGTGGTCAGTGTTGAAGTTGAAGTACTGGGAAGGATGCCAAAACTGAACGTTGCTGGGAATATAGGTTTGGCTGGCTCATTGCTGGAGTTAGAGGCAGAGTCTTGAGCTGGAAATCCTTGCTTGAATTTTGTCAGCATTGATGACGGATCGGAAGTTGGCGAAGGTTGACCCCCTAACTTGAACGAAGTCGAAACAGGAGGTGAGGCCGAAGATGCATTTGCGCTGAATCCAAACTTAAATGGTGTGGCCGGTGGATTGGCAGGTTGGGGTGTTGCAGCTTTGACATTTCCGTTGGAAGTCGTTGGATTTGGATTATCAGTACCACAGCAAGGGCAGACTGCATCCTCTGCTGGTGCATGGACCATGCAGGCCGGACATTCCCATCTATTATCATTGGAACCACAATTAAATCGTCTGACAGATTGAGCCGTGTCATATTTATATCAAAAACTTACTTTGATTTTCCATTTGTCACGGCTGCGGCTACAGTCGGGACCGGAGTGCTCGTGTTACGGGGTTCAACTCTGAAAACTTCAAATTTCTCAGTCTTTTTCAAAGATTGGCTAACAGATTTGCCAACTTCACCCGGCTCTGGGCATTTTATGTAAGGATTTCCATCCTCATCCTCATCAGAAGATTCGTAGGAATCACCTTTCGCGTTCAACTCCTCCAGAGACCAACTGGTAAATTTGACTGCGTCCAAATCAATCAACAATTTCTTCTTGGGTGGGGCAGAACCAGCCTCTTTGTTTTGTGATATTTCGGGGCGTACAGCAAGAAACGAGTTTCCTACGCGTCGTGGATTTTCTGCTTGGACAGCTCCAGCTGCAGACCTCACATCCTCTTTTTCAGACTCTGGAAATATCTGTGCTAGGAAGTCTCTGAAAAACAATATTCAATATATTGAAAGATAAACCTGGAAATGTGTGCTCGATTTCGAATCAATTTCCGACTTACTGAGTGCTGGTCGGGGTCGGTGGCTTTGGTGTCGAAGTCGCCATTCTCGGCGATGTAATCCGAGGCGTAAGTGGCGTAAGAATAGTCCTCTCTGGGGTCACTGATGAATCGTAGGCATAGCGAGAGGTAGGTGGACCACTAGTTTCTCTACGATTCGATGGAAACTCCGGTTTCAGCGATTCTAGGGTGAAAGAGTTTTCTTTAATTTATTTTCATTTAAAAAAATTTAGATAAGAATTTCAGCGCACACTTTTGGCCCCTAGTCAGGGGGCTCGGGCCGTTTTTGTTCGTTTGTTGGTACCTACCAGCCTCCAGACAACAAGCAAAAAGTGCATTTACCTTACCCTGGAAAACATTATCTGGAAGCGTCAAACTTACTGATTGCGTCTAGCGGACTTTTCTTGGTTTCCACAACGGGCGTTGCACATTTGCTGAGAGTCTGGATGATTCTCTCAGCAGTTGACGTCAAATTTAGTCCAGGGGCATCCTGGAAAACCCAATTATTAAATTTATGGGACTCAAATCAATAAAATGGAATGCAAATGCTCATTTTCTACTCACACTGGCAACCTTCTTGCCCCGAATTAGTACGGGTTTCTTTCCGTACGGCGTGTAGCGTACGTCTTTGTCAAGAACCGTTGGTCTTGCATAAGGTCCCCTGTGAGCCCTCAGGGATGACTGAAAATGAAAGGAAAAACAATTTATTAAACATAATCTCCACAAGCCAATGTGAATGTCAAAAATCTCAATAATTGACAATGTGACGATTAAAGATCAAGTAGGTGTCATCGCTTCGCTTACAATGGTGCGCATCGGACCGATCGTGTTGTTCATCTGCAATGGACTGAAGGATGGTGGAGTGCCAGGGCCAGGCATGGTCAAAGAACTCGAAAGTACATGCTGGGTATCATCTATAAACGTGGAATGCAACAAACACAAAATATGAATTCCATCACGAATCACGATTCGTGACAATTAATTACAACCACCAGTTTATTAAGGACAAAGACATAAACAAAAGTGCTGACTAACCAAGTGCCGAAACTCCAAAGACAGGACGCCCAGTGCCCAACGACTCTAGGAATCCTGGTCGTTCCGCCATATCAGGTCACCCGTCACCGTGTCGTCAAATTCAAGTTAATTAAATCGGGTTGGAGGGGGTGGAGAATGAAATTGAATAGACAATTAACTTAGCAGCAGCAACTGGGATTGTGATTTTCTAATTAGTTTTGTTTAGCGGATTGAATATTTTTAATTAGTCAGTTCAATCAGCAGTGATTCCAAATTTCTTCGTCCAACGATTGTGGATTGATTGACGCCGGAAAAAGGGTAACTCCTGCCTATTTGAATTTGGAAAATCGTGTGGCGAGAGTAAGGAGCCTTGCAAATTTGAATTTGGTGGAGCAACTCAAAGCGGGGTTTCAATGCACAGCACAGGCATAACTCAAACCCCACGTGCAAATATTGCTATTTTTTGAATTAAAAATAAATCCAACGAGCCGGAGGAGGATGGAAAATTAAAAGCTTGGATTTGGAATTTTGTGAAAAAAATGTTTCTGACTCGAATTTTTCAGAGGACCGGAACCGGAAGTCGCGTTTTGTTGTCAGTGAGTAGTGCTCAAAGTCGAAACTATGCTAACGTTGCGAGTGGAGCTGGTAAGGAATTTTTTGAGCGTTTTTAATTTAATTAGTTTTCTTTTCATGCTTGACATTGAGGTCAGATAATTTCTGATGTTGATGTTGGATTCTGGATTAGTTTTAAAAAAATTGTAATTTCTGTTGTGCTTGTATTTCTCCAGGTTTCCGGCCTCCACCTCTCAACATCCCTCCCCCCTTTCGACTAGCCATTTTGCAAAATCCTGAAATAAATCTTCCACAGTCAAGAATTTGGCGAACTCCTTCTATGATTAGAATTCCACCACCTTCTCTTTGGCCATCACAAGAACCACAGCCAGGTTCTAATCCGAAAAATATTCTGGACGACCCGGCCACTAACCTAGATCACGTCATTGAAGCCCCGACTCTGGCAGTAAATCAAGAAAAGAAAGAAGCCAGTCGAATGATCGGCATTCGTCGAATCAAAATGAATCGGCACAAACTGAAGAAGCTTCGAAGGAAAATGAAATACATTTGGGCTAAAATTAGACTCCGACGTGCAATTTGGAGAGAGAAGAATTATTTGAATGAGGAAATGGTTAAGATCAAAGCTGCATGGAAATTTGATGCCAAGACTCACGTTGAGCAGTTGATTCGGAACGTGAGAGACAAACCAATCCCACAACCTTGGATCAAACCAAAAATGCCTGACTCTGTCATCAAGGAACAACTCAAAATCCGTGAAGAGAAACGGAAGAAGGAATTTCTTTCCATTTTGGATAAAAGAACTCAACTCACATGAGCATGTAGTTTCAAGCACTTTTAGAAGAATATCGTCTCATTTAATAATATTTAATAAAAAAAACATTTACGTTCGTTCATGTTCGAATAAAAATATATAAATATAGAATTTTATTTATTTGAAACTTTTTTGCTTCAAAGATTCACTTTTTTAGCGTAATTCTTCTCAAGTGTAGAGAGCGTCAAATGAGGCTGGGATAATCGTCAAAAGCCCGTTTCGATAGCCTACAGCTAAATATTTGCCCGAAGGACACCAAGCCACCTAGGGAAAACGGAAAAATTTAAATTATTTCACTTGACAAAATTCATAATCTTAAGATCAAATTTTGATTCAATGTCCTACTTTGTTTATTCGGAGAAAGTGGTAGTAACGTATTAGGTTCTCTCCATATTGACGACTTGGCTCTGGCTGCATTTGTACTTGGCTTTGAACCTATAAAATCAAAGTACACGAATTTTTTATTATACGATTGATTGTTGCAAAAAAAAGAGACAGAATATGCAAACCGCTTACCCTTTCTTTGACGAATGAGAGAATCAGTCTAGGCTCTCCTTCTGACCTCCGACTCCTGTCCTCCAACCAATCGCCACTCAAAGGAGTCACAGAGTCTTCGTCTAACTCAACGTTGGACACGTGAACCTTATGCATAAACCAAATTTTTATTATTAGAGTGTTAAAAGTTAATTCATTGATCAAAATTTTGACGACGCTTACAGCGTTCTTTTTTCGTTTGTTCCGTTCAAAATCACAGTCTCGCCAGAAAGAGTCAAAATAGGTAACCGTGACACGTCCATTCTCAGTTCCTTGGGCAGTCATTCCTTCATAAAATGCGATGCTCTGGAATGAGAAAAATTGTGCAAGTTACTAACTAAGTAGAATTGCCGAAAGCACACTTAGTTGTGATAAAGGAAAGCATATAAAAATCTCACTGTTATATTGTAGTATTCAAAGCAGTTCGGACGGCCGGTGGAACTTCCGAGTTGATAAAATCTTGCAAAGTTGAACGCAGAGCTGAGATTCCTAAAAAAAATCGTTTTATGTAATTCAAATCAGTTTTAAAATTACAACCAAAATTCAAAAATCAAGTATTTTTGTGAGCTTACGAAACTGCCAAGTCAGTCGAAGCGGCAACGTGGACCCAACCTCGAATCCAGCAAGTGTCGATGATGAATCCAATTCGTTTGCTCTCTATCTCTTGTCGCAGCTCAACGTCCCAAGCCTTCAAGAACCGATCCATTGATGCCGTGTGGAAATAGCGCGGGTTGCCTGGGTCAATGTGGACTCCAGTGATTGGCCATTTGTGTGCACGAAACATCCAGAATGGATAAAAAATTATGACTGGAGAGTCGCCATCCTTGCCGTGTGTCCGGAGGAGCTTAGAAGTGGTCTCGAGATTAAAAACAGCAACAAGTCCACTCGCATAGCCGCTAACAAGAAATCTGAAAAAACATTGCAAAAAATTACCGCACTGCAAAACAAGCCTTGAAAATTTGAAGAGAAATATTGAAAAAACATCCAACCTGTTTCCTTCGTGCCAGTCAAACCGCGTGCATTGCCCCGTGGATTGTTTGGCACCGTCTGGAATGCAAAGAACAATTTCTGGAACCTTTCTGTACACCCTCAACCTGCACCAAAATGTTGAAATTAATTGCTGCAAACCAATTATCCTAACTGGAGCTACTGGCTGGGACTACGCATTAATAAAAACAACCTACTTGCAGCTCTCCGTTGCCACAAAATTTGGCACTTTGTCGAATAGGTCCCCTCGTTGTAGAGCAAAAATTCGGCAAGTCGAGTCTTCAAATGCACAACAAATGTAGCCAACCCGAGATTCTTCTTTTGTCACCGGGCCGCCGTTGTCATTGAAAAACGGATCACAAGAATGCGGCCAAAAATTGCCCCACTGCAAATGATTCACATGTCCATAGTCTAAACCGACGATAAGGGAAAGGTTAAATGCAACGGAAGGCGACCCTGGGGAGGAATCTAAGATTTCCGACTCCGTGCATGAAATATGAGTGTAAATCTGAATGGAAGTGCGACGACGGCCATCGGCGACCAGGTCTGGAGTTTCCATGTAATGTTTCATAGTCGAGACGGCTAAATAGTCTCCACTTGGGTGCCAGGCCATGGAGGTAATCGGTCCACCAGTAAATGTTACAAAATTCCGGTCCACCGAGTCAATAATTTCTGACTCAAACCAGGCCAGGCGATGATATTTGGTGAGAGCTGGAATCTGAGCTCTTTGACCGTCAAAAGACTCGGATTTGATTGAAGCCTTTGTCTTAAATTCGAAGGATTGTTCCATTCCTGGCAAATAGAGCCGTTTGAGCCTGGAGCATTCGATATCTTCTAAAGGATTTTCGGCAGCGAAGACGTCTTTGGTAAAAGGATCCTTCAAATTACGGTCTGGGGTGTCCCAAACATTTGGTTCACCTGTCGTGCGTTCCAAGTATTTCATCGCTTTGTTTCCAATGTCAGGGCGAGTCGTAGGAGGTTGTATTGTCCTCTTTCCAGTCGCTTCTATAAAATCTCCAGCTGTACTTTCGTCCCAAAGATTGTCTAACGATGGTTCAAAAACCCAGTCTTCTCTTGTCAACTCTGCAGTAATGAATTCGCTGTCGTCAGAGTCTTCATCATCTTTGGCTTGTCTTCTGGACTTTGAGGGGGAAGAAGAGTTTGAGTCTCCTCCACTTTGCCTTCCAATGAATTCACAAGCTCTGTCCAAAATTAAAAAGCAAATTTAGAATGCATCAAAACGAGAAAAATTGGGAAACTTGATTCCAACTTACTTCATGGCAGACTGTCTTTTTTTCCTAGGACTTCGTGAGCCAGCGGCAGCCGATTGTGAGGAAGAGCCCGTTGATTCTTCAAGGTCTTCCTAATTTTTATAGACAGATTTTTTGTTTAGCCCATTAAGTAACGAAATAACGAATGTATCGGAATTCGAAGAAAATAATGGCAATTACCGCTACCCCCGACGGTTGTTGATGAGTCTTTCTGTGCCATGCGAGATTTGGAAGGGTAAACTTCTTCATGCAAACATCGCATTGGATCATGCAAGCGTAGGCTTCCTGTGAAATTGAGGAAAAGCTTAACTTCCAGTTTTGAAACCAATTTAAAATTTAAATTTAGGAACTCGGCTTTACCTCTCTTGTCTTTCCGCATGTTTCCAAATGATAGCTCAACCCCAAGGCACTTTTGTATTTAGAAACGCAATGAAGTCTAGGGCAAACGTAAGTTGTGATTTTTGTCAATTTGCTCAACTCCTTTAGCCGTTTTGAATAGAATTTGTGGTCTCTGACCTGGAATGGAACCAAAAATGAAATTAAATTAAGATTAGTTTACTATTTCCATTTGGACTTGCATTCATTTACCAATGTAATTATTATTGGCTTTGGTGAAATTATAATATTTTTCATCCTCACCGTTTCGCTGTCGTCTTTCGTTGTGGCCAAATTGTAGTGGATTTCTATATTGTGTAGGCGAAACTTGGCCAGGGTATCCCGAAATGCAGTGCAATCGGAACACTCTACAATTTCATCATCTCGTGCAGTGACAGGAAATTTATAAGTATAAATTCTTGACGAAGTGGCCTTCCCAGCCGCACCTTGGCCCGAGTGGTCGGCTGAGCTTGGCGTAGACGCTGGTCGCCCCCGACCTCTTCCTCTCCTGCCCATTTTGGATTTTTAATTTTACAATTTCGGTCAGAGCAGTGGGCAGGTCAAAAAAACCGAAATTTGGAAAAGTTTCACTTCAGCTTCAAATAATCGAGTGGATTGAAATCCGAGCTAATTTCAAATTGGCGGGTACAAATCTCACACGATGGCAAAGCCTTTTAATTTTTCAATTAAAATTTATAAAGGCAAAAAGTGCTTTTGGATTAAATTAGGTAATTCGTATAAATCAACAATAATTTTTTTTCCCCCAAAGTGAGTCGGGAGTCCGGACTTCGAAAAATTTTGAAGAAAAAAAATAGCCCGACGACGGTAGTACTACGGGGATAATTGTTGAGCATTGCGGCTATTTTAGCTACCCCAAGTGGGAAGAAGGGCTCAACAGATCAGAAAGTATGCAAAAATCGAGAAATAAATGAGCAAATGAATTCAATAACTTGGCACGGCACAGCCGTGACGTGACAGCCGAGTAACAAGGCTGGCTGAAGTGCCCAAGTTTTTATTTTCTCTCCAACGAATAAAGATCTCAAGAATTTCAACAAAACACAACATCGTTCTTAACATTGCCAAAATTGCCATTGCAATTACATTTTGGAAACCGGCTTTACTCCCAAAAGATCAAATCCTTTCTTTAGAACCAATGCAGTCGCTTCGCACAGAGCCATACGACTCATGTTGATTTTGATAATTTCACCTGTAAAAATATCATACAAAAAATATTTCGGGGATCAAGTGACAATCCAAAAATGTTATTGCAATGGATTTTGAGCAAGAGCAAAAATTACCGTCGCTGTTCTTCTCAATACAGTAGCAAGCGTCGTAGAATTCAGTAAAGGCAGTAGCAATCTCGTACATCAACTCACAAAGTGGGTGGAGAAAAAGTTCGTCCACAATACGATCTATTATCTCTGGGAACTTCAACAATTTCTGGCAAAAAAAAAGTAGGCAAAATTGTAAATGTCAATCAATGTAAATGCAGTAGTGGTGCATAATAAATTAGTCCTTCTCTCACCTTGGCCAATTTGTATTCCTTCTCGTGGTTCATCTCCAGCGGGTTTTCAGTCATGAAAGTCTTCAATTGTTCTGGAGTCAATCCAGCCTTTCGCACAATTGACCTGATTCGAGTGTAGGCGTACAGTAGGTAGACGGCAGTGTTCCCTTTGTCATCAAGCATCTAATAAAACATTGCGTAATTTACGTAGTACGAATACGAAAGAAATCATTTGCAATGAAAAATTGGGTCCACTCTTTCTTGCAATTAGCAAAGCAATCATTATTGTTGAAACTTCTAATTTACCTTATCGAATGAGAAGACGTACTCGTGGTTCAGATTATGAGCCAAATCCGCATATTTAATACAACCGTAAGCGACTGCATTCGCAGCAGCCGAAAATTCTTCAGCAGTGAGCTCTTTGTCTCTTCCCTTCTCTCGAAGTTTGTCCTCCGCTCGCTTGATTCCTGAAAATAAAATTCATTTGGTGAGTGGGTGACTACCACTTTATATATTTTTCTAGATTTCTTCTGTTCCTAACCTTCATCCAAAAGGTCTGAAAGGCGTACAGTGTCCCCAGACCTTGTCTTAAATTTCTTTTTGTCCTCCCCGAGAACAACTCCAAAGCCAATGTGATCAATTCGAACCTTAGATCGATCCAATATTCCAACGTTCTCAGCACAGAGGTAAATAACTTCGAAATGGGTCGACTAAAAGGACAAATATTTTAAATGATTGAGTTTTATGTTTTGAAATTAGAATATTTTTCGATTTGATCGACAACCGACCTGTCCAGCATCGGTGATATAAATGATCCAGTCTGCTTTCGCTTCTTGAATCCTTTGTTTGATACAAGCCAAGTCGGAAGTGTCGTAAGTGAAGCCACCGTCAGATTTTATAATTGTCAAAGGAATTTTGCCCTCTTGACCAAATAGAATCTTTCTTCCTTCGTCTTCCAAAAGTAAATCTGGCAAAAACAAAACAAATTCAAGCAAAGCAACCTAAATTGAAGTACACAAAATAAAGCTTTGCACGATTTACCTCGTTGAGTCAAATCCTTCACAAGATCTTCCATTCGGCTTTGGTAAAACGATTCACCTCGCTCGTTTATAACCACACCGAGTCGTTTGTAAATCTTTTCAAATTCTGGAATTGAAAAAGACTAGAATGTTGAAATCCTCTATTCGATACATAGTGTCGAATGATCAGATTGGGACAAATGAGTTTTTAATTACCAGCGCGAGAAACGTCACAAATCAAGTTCCAAGCCCGTATAAATTCTGGAACTTTTGCTTGTAAGCTCACAACACCTGCATACGCTCTCTTCTTGAATTCATCGTCCTCGTCGAATCGAATTTTGGCTTCCTGTATAGCAAATTAGTAAAGAATTTAAGTTTCGGCACCAGGCACCACATGAATTTTGCAAATCTAGACTTAAAAAAATTACCCTGTAGAAAACCTGAAGGTCACTTATCGGCAAGACAAAGTCTTCTTGTTCGAGATAATTTGGAAATGTGTCACGGAGATGAGCAATTAACATCCCGAATTGCGTTCCCCAGTCGCCGACATGATTAAGGCGAGTTACGTCATAGCCTAAATACTCGAGCAAACGGCAAACTGTATCTCCTATTATAGTTGAACTATTCGAAAGATGAACAATTAGAATTTAACAGCATAACATCACCTTTGGTGAAAAACGTTTAGATTTTAGACTCACCGTAGATGCCCAACGTGCATCTGTTTGGCCACATTCGGTGAAGAGAAATCAACAATTATTTTCTTTTTGACGATTAGTGGAGGCGGTTGAACGCCATGAAGGATTAAATTATGAATTTCTTCTGTTATAAACTCTTTGCAGAGGAAAACATTGAGGAAACCAGCCCCAGCAACTTCAACTTTTTCAACCACACCTGTATTCTTAGGAAAAGCCTCCAATATTTTGTCAGCAACTTCTCGTGGCTTGACCTTCAAAGCCTACAAGATTTAACAGCGAAACGCGAAATGGTTATCATCAATTCAATCACAACAATGAAAATGATCAACACTTTATTACATTTGCAATGGATAGAGCTACGCTGCTCTGGTAATCTCCAAATTTTGGATTTGTGGCCTGAGTCACTTGGATCTGAACGTCGGTCAAGGAAGGAAATGCTTTGTCAACAGCCATTGTAAAATACGCACCCAGCATTTGTGTCAAATTCTTCAAGTGGGCCATCCTCATTTTCTCCTCCCTTTCAACTTGCTGAAAATTTTTTTTTAAGATCAACCAACATTAGCTTTCCGTTTCAACAATTGAGTAGAGTCGCCCAGGCCTTGACCATGTCCAAAGAAGAACACTTTTTAATCTCATGACTTTGAGTTGCTTCAGCTATGTCAGTCTTATATTGAACTTTGTAAAATTCGCTCACCTTTTTCAGAAGTGTCAATCGGTATCTGAGCTTGTCAATGTCTAAGACTGGTTCAAATTCAGGGGCCCCAGGTTGCTGGTACTGAACATCTCCTCCTCCAGACACTGTTTCGTATGTCTTTATAACCCTTGCGAGTCGCTGCATCTCCTCCTCCTGCAGCATTGCAGTGACAATTTTATTGTATTTAATTATTTACTGGCTGCCAAATTTTGTAAAATATCTGGGAACAAGAACCGAGAGCTTACCTGCCACTTCATGTGTTCTTGTACTGAAATTGAATGATTCATGATGCTGGTTGCTGCTGCAAACAAAATTATTATTTTGGTTAGACGAAATTGAAACGTTTGACGTTTGTCTGTCGTCTGGACTGTGGAGTAACTTTTTAGTCAAGCTGGTTAGTGATTTGATTCTCTTTGACGATGATGATGCAAATAGTCCCAATTCTTGCAAATATTTGGCCGGAAATAATTTAATTGGCAGGGCGCTGAGGAGATTATGAGCAGCAACAACGCACTAATCAAAAAATGCAAGGTGTGAGCCTGAACCAGGATTTACAATCTTTGATTGAATCTTTGGTGACACATAAATAAAGAAATTGAAATTGAAATTGACACCAGATGTGAATTGACTCTCTGCCGAATCAAGATGCTCAGCCAGAGCCAGACGACAAACCAAAACAACAAACTAACTATTCCTACCGCACTACACCGGAGAATTTTCATATCTCGTGCAACAAAATTTCTGTGCCCGTCCGGGGCAAGCAAAGAATTTATTATTCATTCTGGAATAATTTATTAGTTCACAATAATTGGTTTTTTATTGGGATCGGCAATAATTATTATCATTGTAGCAATAATTATTGTAGACATTATTATAAACGTGATGAAAAGGGTCCAAATTATTGCAAGCATACTAAACAAATATGCAAAAAATATGTAAAAGTTATTGGTAATTTCTCCCCTTGAGTTCAACTGAGCGCACAGGGCGGTTACCTCACCAATTCCCTAGTGTCGTCAGCTGTAAACGCTTCCCCTTCTACTCCACCAACTGCACTGGAAACAACAAATCATACAATTATTTTCAGACTTTTAGAATAGTCATGCCTGGTTCTTTTTCCTGGAAATAAAAAGATGGAAAATCATTGTGTGCTTAATCAACGTTCTCACCACCACCAGTGGTCTTACCGAGGTTCAACGATAGTACCGATGCATTATTAGTTGTTACTGCACGCCGTCTTTTCTGTTGACTTCCAATCCAATCGGAGTCAGAATCGGAATCCGAGCTTTTGTTTTTCTACTTTTTCGGTTTTTAGTCTTCTTCTTCTTGTCTGGCTTATCCTGTGGCATTTTCTCTACCACCGGCTTCAAAATACTTTTACAAATTATTTTCAGGATAGACAATACAGAGTGTCGAGAACAGTGAATGAATCGAATGAGGAAAGTTAGACGAGTACAGTTGAAATTTGGTTCAAATTCTTAATCGTTCACTTTCATTCCAGCCTTAATTAATCTAATGAGCAAACATAAATTAATTATTTATGCATTTATTATTGTTTTATTCTGGCACACCTGTGCCAAACTAGGTGCTCTGCTGCTGTATCATCTTTCTCAGATTTTTTTGAGAAGAACAAAGTCAGTTCGAATCAACTCACCGCACCGTCGACAACTTCCCTCTGAAGCTATTTTCGTGTGAATGGCCACTGTCATCGGCAGTTTCAATTTCAGTACTCGGTTCGGTTTTGATTGGAAGACTCATTCCGTCCTTGCTAATGATTGTATTGCTCGTTCTTCTTACCATGACGTGCAGACAAATAATTATTTTGATGCCTCAATTATTTTGTTTTTGTAAGATATGACGTCTGAATATGAGACCAAATAGAATAACCAAAACATGAACTCAAGGCGTCTAAAATGCAAAATATTCTCTTAATCTGTAATAAGGTTTGAAGTGAACACCGTTGCACCTCCCGAATCGGATATGGCTTTGAATTTCAGTTTGGTTGGTATAGTTTAGGGTTTCAAAATCAAGGGAAAGGTTCCTTAAGGGAAAGATCCTCTTAAAAAGTGGATCCTGCATTATTTCTTAAGTTTGGGCGTTTGTCTTCAGAGAATTCGCCCAAGGCAAGGCTGCAATGCATGGAGAGAGCAGTGTAAGAGAACCTTTCATCCAAGTGTATCTGACCATAACAGAAGTGATCAAAATATAAGGCAAAAGTATTTTAAAAATAGTCTGTCCCTAATATCAAAACTTTACTTTCAAAACAAATATGCTTACGACACAAATAAATGTAATATGCAACATACAAAATTCTGATATGTGAGCAGCGAAAATTCTGTAAGACTAAATGTCGGCCAAGCAAGCTCACATACTCACATCCTCGCAAAAGTGATGAACATATTATTTTACTGGGGCATATAAATTTTGCAATGTCGTGTTATGCAAAATTGGATCCCATAAATCACAAGTCTGAAATTCCTGTCCCAGCTCCTTCCTTTTACAAGTGAAAGTAATATTCAATCGCCTAAGCGTTTTGTTTGAATTAAACTACACCTGGGCTCACGTAATGCATAAATGCATAGTTGGGTTGAGCCATCATTTGTCAAAATTGACCTGGTTTCGGTTTCAGCTTTAGGACTAGACTAGGAAAAGTTTTTTTTGCTCGCTCAAACCATCCATAGCATGGCGCGGCATCGAATGGAATGCCGTTGCATTGGGGAGAAATCCCTGCCAACTTCTCCTTAGCTTTCTC
>JAQGCM010000151.1:0-34743 GCA_034699705.1 Hymenaphorura dentifera
CCCCAGACCCCCCCTGACCTAACCTAACTTTAAACAAACATATTTATTGTGGCAGGCACACAATAAATTTCACCACTCTTGACCTTAGGGTACCCTAAGGTGTCCGCGTGGAGGCCCCCCGCCGGGTAAGCAGCTCTTATATAGACCAGCAGTGGATCGAGACAATGGGTCGAGACAGTGGGTCGAGACAATGGGTCGAGACAGTGGGTCGAGACAGTGGGTCGAGACAGTTGGCCTCCACTGCCTTACCTCTACCCAGATCATGAACACTGTTTAGGACATGCAACGTCGTTCAAGTAAGACGATTTAAAATTATTTTAGTTTTGCAATGCATTATTATTCTAAAGAAATTAAGATAGAAAAGATAAGATAGTTTGATAATATTGATTTTTCGATTCAAAACTCAACGCATTATTCCTAAGAACTTGTAACTTGTAATTAGTAGTTTTACATTGCAAAAGTATGATTACATTGAGCACATTATTGGATCGAGAGAATGGAGACCGCCACCATTCCATTTTGCATTATTCGTAAAACCCATAGTAGAAGTTCTGCCCGTCGTCTTTGTGTTCGTCAACGCTCACATTGAGAGGTTTGCAATTTTGCACAAATTTGCATAATATTTGGTTGGGTCACAGTTCTTTAGTTGTATTCTTATTTCTTGCAAACAAAATTGCCCGTTGAGGGGGATACTTTGTAATATAAATCAGGTGAGCTTGCAGAAAATACGATTCCAATGAGTTTGGAAGTGCATTCATTTCTGCGTTAACGAAGAAATGCATGTGATCTAATTTGATAGGTAGGAGGGTGGATGCAGGATTCCAAATAATCCCAACAGATTGGTCGGTACTCGTTTGATGACAAAAATTCCATGCCCTTTAATGCATTTTAAGGTCTGCGGTGCTACTAATCTGGCGATATTGCAATATTCGAAATTGTGCTAAGACAGACAGACCTGCCGAGCTGTTGCTTCATGCTTTATAATAATTTTTATCATTTTAAGCTTCCAAAGATAGCATTCACATTTTGTGCTAAGAAATTCAAGCTTGATTCATTACCCCAGGCCGCCCAGGCTACATTTTTGTTGTAAAACAAAAATATTCTTGCCTTTAGTTACATTTTGAAAATTTTGTTCCAACTTTTGAGTTTGTCACAATTCAAGCAAAAATAGGGCGTTTGCATATTTAAAATGCCACAGAAAAGTCAGGCTAGTACCGTAGTTGGCAAAGGGGGAACAAAACCTCAAGGAAAAAATCAAATTCATCCCCAGAAGGAAAACGTCAGCCATTTCAGCACCTCAGACCCTGCCCCGAACGGGACTTTGGTGACACCAAAAAATGTTCTAGCTCAGGTGATAATAAACATTTGAGACCTTTCGCATTTTCTGGAGCATTTTTTGTAACGGAAGAGTATAAAGATTCACAAAAAAGTAAGGATGGCGGTAGGATAATATGAGCCATCTAACCCCCTCCGCCTTAGGCCAGGTCGAACTGCAGTCTGCAGTATTACTCATACTGCTACTGCTTGAATAGGATCTAAATGCTAAAGCTGATTAATATATTTGTTTAATTTTGTTATCACCACTCGCTTGCTTCCGTCCAATCCACAAATTGAATTACTCAAATGTGCGTGCGTACATATGCAAAATGCAAATGCACAGATGGTAATGGTATACCTTTAAAATTACAATTGCCTGATCAATACATCAAACAACCACTCACATTTAATCATCGCAAGTGATTATCGATTCTCGCTATCTTTTACTACTGGTGATAGTGGGCTGACTTGGCTCTGGGTGAGGTTTTCGCGTTTTCGCACTCAAACCTTTGACTTGTAACTGTAACTTACTAACGTAGTCGATTTTTTGTCCGTAAAGTGCTATCCAAAGAGCTTAAAAATTACCTTGTGTCAATTGTTAACTTAACTCTCAGACTATTTTAATTTTTAGGCTAAGGGGTTAAACCGATCCACCGCTCTCACCAAAATGCCGCTGAATTCAGGCGAAGAACTCATGCCTGTGGGTGTTCTCGGCCAAACAGTCTTGCTCTTCAAAAAGAGCTTCTTGAGCAAGATTCGACAAGAGCCAAAGAAACTCGCTGGTGTAAGATTATTTTGACGGATTTGTTTAGAAATTTAATTGAAAATAAATTGGTGAAGGAATTAATACTGGTATCATCAACTGCAGGAAATCTTTATCCCCATTCTGTATTTGGGACTCCTATGTCTTCTAATCGGTTTGCAAAACATCGAAATTCACGAAGAAGTCAAGACATCTATGGGAGATGCTCAGCCTATTATGTCTAGTCTCAACCCATCAAGATATCCAACCGCTACTAAAACCGTGCATATTGTTCCAGACAACGACGATGTCAAAAACTTTTCACAAAAAATGAATCAGATCTTGGCACGACAATCTCAGAATTTGGCATTCACATTTGTTGCAAGCGAGACCAAATTGATGGAGTTGTACCAAGCTGGAAATGTCTCACTTGCTATTGTCTTTGCAAGATCGGGGCCGGGGGGTAGAGTTGTATTCAACAATTTTACCATCAGGGTCAATCCTGATCTCAGTCCTTTGCCGGCCGCATCGACCAAGAAAGCTGGACTCGAGACTTGCCGAAGTGCAAAAATTGATCCTCCAGAATCTCCTTCAACTTGTGCAGTAAATGCATATTTTTACGCCAATTTCTTAGCACTCCAGTCACTTGTGGAGCAAACTTTTTTGGAAGTAAGGAAATTGTTAACAGAAATCCTGGTTGCACTGGTTTGACCTCGGCAAGGGCAAACGTCATGAAGAAATCAAATACTTTTGTTTATATTTAGACCGAAAGCGGCCAAAACTTGAGCTTTACTGTCACAATTGACACTTATCCAAAGGCTGAGTACACTGCAGGTTAGCGACCATTTCGTATTTTCTATTCGTTCCTGTTCCGTGAATTTGTTATCACACAATTCGTCTTTCAGGATTGCCAGCCGGACTCCGAATTCTAATACCATTGTATTCTGTGATTCCTCTCTCGCAATTTATAAACAACCTTCTCGTTTTAATCGTAACCGAGAAGGAAGCTAAAATCAAAGATGGTCTTCGAATGATTGGAGTCTCGGATGCAGCGTATTGGTGAGAAAACTAATTAGATGAAAATAAACCTTAAAAACTAATTTCTAATAGTAAAAGTTAATTGAATTATTTATTTGTTCAGGATGTCCTGGTTTGGAGTTTACAGCATCATTATATTCATCCTATCTTTGATGTTTACCATTGTAATGCACTTCATGAAAGTCTTGTACAACCTGAACCCACTGATATTATTTTCACTTTTCTTCACGTTCGGGCTCTCCGTGATTACTTTGGCATTTGCTTTGACGCCCTTCTTTCACAAGCCGAAGGTAAGTTGAGCAGGATTAATTTAATTACATTTTTCAAATTAATCAATTTGAATCAATTTTTTTTTGCTCTTCAGACTGCGGGAGTAGTAGGAACGTTAGTTCTCCAAGTCACCAGCCTACTCTTTATGTTGCAAACTTTTCTGGCGTCATCGACTGAATATGCTCTAATTCCTCTACGAATTATCTCATCATTGGCTTTCACCACTGCGATGGATCAAGTCAGTTTAAATTATTTAAATACAAAATTGCGAATGTAATTTTCCGCGAGTACTCGTAATTTAGACTTCATTTTATTTCACAGGCCTGTGCTTATGAATATTTCGGAGGCATTGGATGGTCTGATCTCACATTTGGGGGTCGCGGTCAAGGAATTCTGATCTCATTAATTTTCATGGTTTGCGAAATATTTGGCTACGCACTTCTGGCAGTGTACTTGGATAACATTATCCCAAGTAAGTAGATTTTTAAACTTAAGGTTTGATCCTGATTTTATTCCCAAGTGGTTCTTTCTAACTTCTGTCCTCTGAATGAATAGATCAGTTCGGAGTTCGGAAACATCCATTGTATATATTCATGCCTTACTACTGGTTAGGATCCGGAGCCAAGGATGGTCATGAAGTAAATTACATAATACAAATTTTTTCTAGATTTGAGAAAACTTGAGTTTTTCAGAAATTTCAGGTGATCTTATGGCATTTGACAGGGTGGTGACCGACTTTTAAACGAAAGCGGTAATGACAGTTGGGTTGAAGAAGGTGATGATATCGAACCTATCTCACTGGATTTGGTTGGCAAAGAAGCCATCAAAATACGACACATTAAGAAAACATACTTCAAGTCGTGGTCAGAGCGGAAAGGGGTCACAGTTCTTGCCGTGAAGGATATTTCCTTGAATATTTATGCTGATCAAATCACTGCAATTCTCGGGAGAAATGGTGCTGGAAAGTCTACGCTATTCAACATGCTCATTGGACTTGTGTCTCCTACCAGTGGAAGTTGTAATATATTTGGTTTTGATATTAGGTAATACAAATGCTACGTAATCTGGCAAAGACGATTCTAGGTAATGCTGTTTCCAATATCACTTGGAGCCTAATTTTTGTTCCGTTGCACTCAGAAACCCTTTCGACATGACAAAAGTGAGGAAAATGACTGGAGTTTGTCTTCAGTACGATCTACATTTCGATGCATTAACAGTTGACGAACATCTTCAGTTCTACGGAAAGCTACGGGTATTACCAGCACATTTATTATTCTACTAGAACCATCGAGTTTCAATTAATTTTTTATCAAGGGACTGAAAGCTGAAGAACTTGACGGGGTTATTAATGGAATATTGACAGATCTAAGGTTAAAAGATAAGCGAACCACACACGCTTCTAAATTGAGTGGTGGTCAAAAGCGAAAATTGTCAGTCGGCATTGCTTTGATTGGTGATCCGAAGGTAGCAAAACCAAAGCCGTAGTTTAGTTGTCTTGAATAACGAGTTCAATTCGTTTTATTGTCGCTTTCTGTTGACAGATTATTTTATTGGATGAACCAACAGCCGGTGTAGACCCTGTTTCCAGAAGACATTTATGGGATCTTCTTCAAAGACGCAAGCACGGGAAAGTATGTCAGTCGTACAATTGGTTGAAGAATTTGCGTGCCTTTGATAATTTTGAAAATCATCGTAATTTCCTTAGGTAATTTTGCTAACCACACATTTTATGGACGAAGCGGATATTTTAGCTGATCGAAAAGTCATTGTCCATGACGGAATTACCAAATGCATAGGATCCTCACTATTTCTAAAAAATCGTTTCGGGGTTGGATATTATCTGACGTAAGCAAATTGAATGCTATTTCTTTGCTAGCTTCGGACAATTTTTGATTTCCTGGTTGTTTCGTAGTATTGAGCTCAAGGATCGCAACACACCAACTAGCGAATGTGATGCCCTAATTCAGAAGTGGGTTCCGGTTGCAATTGATTCTAAAAAAGTTATCGCGAGTGAGGTGAAGTATTCTCTACCACAAGCGGCAATTTCCAGTTTTGTTCCACTTTTTGCTGAATTAGAAGAGACGCAGAGTGAAAGTTCCGGTGGAATTAAAAGTTATGGAGTTGCAATGACGACATTGGAGGATGTAAGATTGACGCACACAACGATTGCAAGTCAGTGCATATGCATATTGTACTAATGACTGAAATATTTTCTTTTTCACAGGTGTTTCTGAAAATTTCAAATGACGCTGTGCTAGACTCCAATGAAACCGCGGCAAGTGACCCTGACCGAAGTTACGGAGCCTCAGATGAACAAAATCTTATTGGTGACTTTGGAGCTATTGAAATAAAATCATTGTCAGTCTTCTGGTCAATGTGCAAATTGAGGATCCTAAGACTTAGGAGAAGTCCACAGGCCCTATTCTTCATGGTTTTAGTCCCAGTAATATTAGGAGCAGTAGGAGTGTACCTTGTCAGGTCCTCGAAGCCTATACCACCAGGCACTAGTGCTTTTCTGAGTGACGCGAAAGGTAACTAAAACTAAAAAAAAAGTTAGTGAAAGATATTTCGTAATTTGAGAACGGTTTCACCCGCCTTTGATTTTCCAGGAATGTATTCACCATCCGAGCTAAACCTAGCAGTATTTCAAGCAAACGAGAGCTTGAAAGTATTTCTAAGACAAGCAGGATTTACTATCCATGACGTTGACGGAGATTTTGAAGCTCTTCTAAACGTTAACCAACCTCAAGGAACCATGGCAGGAATTAATGTCAGCAGTGACACAGCCAATGATTTCCAAGTAATACTCATGATAAACGGAACGTTTGAACATTCAACTCCCATTGTCACTGCATCTCTTCAGGCTTACTTTGAAAGGTATTCATTTAGAAAGCACAGTTCAACTTGTAAACTGTGACTGTGAGCAATTTTATCTTCTATTTGTTTTGCAGAAACGTCTTTAATCGCACAACTGAGCTGCTCAGCATAATGTCAGTGCCGTTTGTCTCAACGATTGACAGACCTGTTGATGTAGCAGCATTTTATTTGGTGTTTATCCTGGCACCGGCGTTTGTCTTTACCTCTGTTGGAATGGTGATTGAGGTTGTTTCTGATCGTGAGGTACGTCGGATCAAGATTGATTGGTCAACATTTTTATCGCCACCGTCGTTTGCCACGAATCAATTTTTTGAAATATTTTAAATTTTACTTTCAGATAAGAGCAAGAAATCATCTTAGAGTAAACGGACTTACGTTTCGAATGTACTTCAGCTCAATTTTTGCAGTATTTGGAACGCTTGCTATTATCGTCACTATCATGCAGTTCATTCTCATCGCTGCTTTCAAAGTTGAAGCATTCCTCAACCCGTACGCATTTTTCGTGGCGTTTGTACTTCTCCTGTTGTACATTCCCTCCTCACTCATCTTTAGCGCAGCATTTTCATATCTTTTTAACAGTAAGTATTTCACAATTTGAAATACAATCATGGCGAGACGCATGACGCATTCTAAATATGTTTGTATCTTTCTAGAGATGGAATCAGCACAAGCTGTGTTTTCACAAGTTGCTTCTTGGTCTGGGACCATACCAGGCCTGGCTGTAAGAAATCAAATAAAAAGTAGAATTTGAAAATACGTTGCTGATGTTATTAAATGTGACAAATGTTGCCATTTTAGATTGCAATTATGGACCTAGCTGGTGTCAAGGAGTCTATAGTTTTTATTGTCCATGCACTTCTCTCGTTTGTCGACGTATTCTACATTCCATTTGGAGTCCTCTACTTTGTCTATAAGCCGTTTTTTAAACAACAAATTATGTGCCACTTCACCACCTCGTGTGACGATTTGAATTTATCCAGCTACATGACTTGGGATATTTTCATTATGCTTTTTGCACTCCTGATTCAAATACCAGTTTTTATTCTATTGCTAACAATGGCAGACATTATGAAGGACGGAGGCAGTATTCTCAAAACATTTCAGGGCTTTTTTGTAAGTGTTCATATCATAAAAATCCGGCCGCAAATTTGAAATTTTCACTTGGACACTTTTTTACAGCGTTCCAGCCCAGTTGGAACAGAACGTCCTGCCAGCAGTGACAGCATTCGGAGACCAACGAATCCACTCCTGAGAAGGGCATCTTTGCAAGGGGACGACGATATTCAGACGGAAGCCGTTAGGGTCAGGGAATACTTTGCGCAAGGGAGTACGAATCCTGCTTGCGTTGTAGCTGTGGAGGTATGCTGTTCATTCAAAACTTACTCCAATCCAAATGAGTTAAATTTTCTAATAAATTACTCTAGTCTATTCGATTTTATTTCAGCGCGTAGTGAAGCACTACAAAGTTAAAGTAAAAGTGGAAGGGGATGACGACGATGAAGACGAAATTATAAAGAATGTTGTCAACGGTGTTAGTCTGATGGTAGAGGAAGGAGAAGTTTTCGGTTTACTGGGTTAGTTTTCATATCTCAATTAAATTTCTTGTCATTAGAGTTTTATGGCCCTAATGGCTTGCTTCACTGATCTTGGTGCTAGGACACAACGGTGCCGGAAAAACCACGACAATGAAAATTATTACCGCAGAAGAGCATCCGAATGAGGGGAGGGTAATCCACAATCCACACTATGCATATGTACAGCTTTGTCTAAATATTTACTTAAGAGTAATATAAAAAACATTTACTTAGGTCGCCCTGTGCGGTTATGACATTAAGTCAAACATGTCAAAAGCTTTTGTCCATCTTGGCTATTGTCCTCAACATGATGTACTTTGGGAGAATATAACCATAAGAGAACATCTTAAATTCTACAGCACCATTCGAGGGATCCTTCCGGAAAATCGTGACAGGTATCAATCACAAAAATGTAACGAATATCAAATGTGGAAATAATCTTTTTCGAATATGTGTTTGGGTTGGCTTTTTTAGATTGGTCGATCACTTTTTACGGGGACTCAAGATCACAGAACATGCTGACAAAAGAGCCTCAGACCTTTCCGGCGGTACTAAACGAAAATTAAGCTACGCTATTAGTATGTTAGGAGCTCCCAGAGTCGTGCTCATGGATGAACCCAGCACGGGAATGGATCCTCAGTCAAAACGATTTCTGTGGAATACAGTTCTTGGAACATTCAGAGGTGTGAAACTCAGAAACTACAAGTTAGGCTATCAATTTCAGACATATTTAAACTTAGAATTTACAATCGTATTTTTTTTAGAATCTCGAGGTGCAATTCTGACGACGCATTCAATGGAAGAAGCGGATGCACTTTGTACAAGGATAGCCATCATGGTCAAAGGATCACTGCTTTGCATCGGATCTCCTCAGCATCTGAAAACAAAATTTGGTGCAGGGTACACGTTGGAGGTTAAATTAAAGGACCATCCAGGAGAGACTATCGACCTTGACCAAGCCCATTTGGTTGATACACATTCAGTCACGAATCCGGAAATAACGTTTGCCTTTGTGAAGGAAAGTTTTCCTGCCTCTGAGATCACAGAATGTTTTGGGAATCGTGCCATATTTGCTGTCCCAACAGCAGCTGTTCAGTCATTATCGAAGACTTTCAGTCTGCTGGAGAACAGTAAGCCCTTATCAATACATCCCTAACAATATTAATTTTTTGTTATTAATTATATATTGGTTATATTTTATCGCTCTATCTCTAATATTTTAGTGAAGCAAGAAGGCAAAATTCAAGAATACTCATTTAGTCAAACCACACTGGAGCAAGTATTCCTTGCATTTGCCAGAGGAAATGAAGAAAATGAGGAATCGTAAAGCTGAACTGGAAAACTTGGATACGAAATTTTTCGCTGTTAACAGATTCTCCAATTTGCAATGTTTTTTTTTGTAAAATAAGAAATGAATGTGCAAAATAACAGCTTTACCCCGTCAACCAAATCAAATCTAGCATTTAAAACCTAAATATTACCATCACCAAAAAGGAAAGCTGAGCGTTGTTACCTCGTGCACGTGCTAGTTTGTAGTATTTTGAAGAATACAATAGAGCTTACAAATTCCGAAAATGTCGGGAGCAGCCAAGGTGCTAACAAATCTGTGATTATAAATTTCTAGAACTAATTTATTCCGTCCAAGTTTTATTGTTTGTTAAATCTTAAACATTTCTAATCTTATCAATTTTTGGCTAAGTTGCTTTCTTGTTAATCTGTGATTATTTTTGTTTGTTGTGTGTACCTTTGGTTTGAATTCAACCTGAAGCAAAAATAAATGCATTGTACCTAATCAAAATCGAAAAGGCATTTTAGAAGACCTCGTTAGTATTGTCAACTATAAATCGGTGGACCGTCAAAATGTATCAAATTTTGCGTAGTCATCACATAATCCCCGCACCCGTATCATCCATCGTCGCAACATTGTCTTTGTTAGAATGATCCATTTCATTCAGCAGCCACAACAACTTTGATCATCACAAAAATCACATTAGCCCAAATAATAAGTTTTTAGCCATCATTGGATCAGCCATCACGACATGATCCATCCTAAGATATCACCAGCAACCATCATCCATCGCGAGCGTCCACCTACAATCGTCGCCACTATCCTATCTCCACTACAAGGATTTCGGAAAGAAAACTCAGCGTCTAAGACATCACAAGCAAACCGGATGTTGACCATCTTCGTCATCGTGTTTGGTCCACGCCGGCCACACCCATCAAATTCAGCATCGTTTCCCCATATCAGCTGTTACTAAAAATTAATCAGCTGTTAATTAAAAGACGATTACCACCCAGACCCAAGCCCTAGCCCTACTATTCCGCGCGACTTTCTCTTCCACCTTTGCAAAAGCAAAAGGAGCAAAAGCCACGAAAATTTGACTCTCACCCGCATAAAGTTACTCGTTGAATTGATAGAGTGAGGTGCTGACGCCAAAACTCTTTGAGTTGCAGTTGAGATTTGAGACTTGAGTGAGACGCCACCCGCCGCGAGTACAGCAAAAGCAAGCAAAAAAAAAACTAAAAAGTTGGATTTTAGAGAATGGAATGGAAATGGGACGACGGAGCGACCGACGGCGGTGCCATTGAGGGCAAAGTTTGAAACTAAACTCAGCTCAGTCCCAGTCCGAGTCCGGATCTGCCGAGTTGAGTTCTACTACAACTAAAGTGCACGATTTTCGTCTCTTTTTGGCTGAGGCTGGCTGGTGGTGGTGGTGCAGCAGCAAAAAGGAAGCAAAAGTCGATATTTTGGTGGATTGAATCAGACACAGAGTCAGAAGAATCAAGAGAATTGAGACTAGACTTCCAGTTCTCTTCAAAGTGTAAGGTCGGTTCTTCGTCGTTCTTGCAAAAATTGAAATTCCGAAAAATCCGAATTCAGGGTCAGGCTGAACACTTTGGGTTTCGTCACCGCCGTCGTCGTCGTCAAAACCAGTCATCCCGTCGTCCCCCCGGTCAGGCCGTCGAATCCCGTGCTCATCTTGGTTGGTTGGTCTCTCTGGTCGGTTGTCGGTGAGAGGCAGGCCAAACAAATCGAAATCGTAAGAAATTATATAAAATGCTCATATGTTGATATGCTATTTTGTCGGCACAGCCAATAAATTTCGGTTGGTTCATTCATAGCCATAGCACAGTTGGCATTTATTCATTCATTTGTAGTTTTTTGGCATTGGAATGAATTGGAATTTGGAATTTATTCAAAACAATTTATTGTTTGTTCTGTAAACTACTCAGGCAGGAGCTGGCTGTGGATTGGATCGGACCCCGTCGTCGTCACCGGTGTGTGGTGGAACTGGAAGTGATTTGTGACACGGTGTACGGCCGGTACGGGCACCAAAACTGTTAAATTTGGTTGGCCCAAGACCTGAGCGAGAGGATATGAAGTTGCGAGTGGAGTTCGGCCAGTTCGGATTGGATGAAAAGGTCACACCTTGAATTGTGTGACTAACTGACTCACTGTACAATAGTGCACGGTCAACGATTTGGTTTAGGTGTGGCAGACCCACCGGTGTAATTAGCAAATTGGCTAGCCGCACAGTATCGCTTTTAGAATTCTAATATAATTGGAGGTTTTTCCATATTCGAGAAGTTGAAGTGAAGTGAGTGCGAGTAAGTGAGCGTTCAGGAGAGAACAAAATATTACTTGGATTGGATCGGATCAGAATCTGATTGATCAATAGATCTGCCCGATTGCCGGTTCACAAGTTTTTTCGGACATATCTTATGTAAGCTTTAAAGCTTGTGACTTGAGAAGAAGGACACACTTGACCTAAGCAAGGTCCCGTTCCTTTGGCGAGTACCGGCACAGGAACAATTTGGAACCTTTCCTTCGGTTGCCAACCTACTAGTCTTTTGGAAATTTTGAATTTGAAAACAGAGGGAAACATGGATATCAGTGAAGATCAATCCGATTCGTCTCCCCCTCAAAATGCTGGTACGTTGAAGCTTCAGAATGTGTGTGTGTTGTTCCTGAATTAGGTTCATAACGATGCTAATACTGATGCTCGAATGCTCTAATGAACTCATTTTAATCAAGGTGGTGTAATTCCATCTATCTGCTATTTTTTAACGCAAAAACTTTTCTACTGTCATACCGCTACAATATTTCTGCAGTAACCAAAGCCAAGGTGTGTGGTGTGTGGTAGCTTAACTATTCGCTATTCGAGCAATTTTTTAAGAGCGTTTCAAAGTTTGACGTTTGATCTGTCGATATCTTTAACTTGACGGGTGATGCGAAATCATATTCGAAAATTCGTTAGATCAGTTAAGTATTGTTGTCTAAGCCAGCTGAAACTCAAGGTATTCAGTGTGTCAGTCAGACGGGACAGAACATTTTAGATTCACATATTCAAAAATGAATTTACACCTTTTACTCACAATACATTCGAAAGATAATTTCATGCAAAAAAACCTGACTCACCTACCGACTATCGGCACAGCAGGCACAGAGCGACCAGTGACCTAAATTAATTTCAACCATTTCTTGGTCATGTACAAGTTCAACTTCTACTTCTGGCATTATTGCCTTTTCAGGTGCAATGTACTCTGCAATTGCAACTGGTTAAATTATGTTGATGTGAATCCCATTGTTCATGAGGTAGAACCAGACCAAAAGCATATTCGGTTGACACTTTGCTATTTGCTTTTATAATTAATCCCTTTAAAGCTACTCACGCCGTTCTAATTCTTGAACGAATCGATTTAAGGATTTAAGCGAGACTGGAGTGACAGGAATCATTAATTTCTAAGACGATGATCTTTTAATTTGGATTAGGAACTAGGCTTAATTAATTGAAACGCTTGCCAATTGCCGTTTGACGGCCTAACTATTTCATAAGTCGACAGGTCAGGGAAGGGAACGCAGGGATTCCATAGCGTTGCGTTGGTACGACTTCGACCTAGTATTTTTTTATATTTGGCTTGGAGTGCTTTCGTTGGGTTCATTTGGCTGAACGCAACGTGAACATTTTTTATTTCTCAAAATTTCCCCTGTTTAGATTTCCTGTTCTAGTTCTTACTGCTTGAGCAGAAGTCATTTTACATAGTTGAGTTACATTTCCAAATGTTACTTTGGAAAACCATGGTTTTGCTCTACTTTCTCCAGTTTTGCTCTCTCCGTCTCTCCTTGAAAAAAAGATTCTATTACGTTCTTTCGTCTGCTTTTGTCGGGTTTGAATTGAATACAGAGTGACAGTTCAGTTCAGTTGAGTTCACTTTCTCAATTCTATTTCAATATTGTATTCTAACATTTGCTTTTTCCTACGACACAATTTTTGCTTTCCTCTCTGACTCAAGAAATGAAGCAACGCTTGCTTGATTTAATCACCAACTGTACTATGTGTATGAGTCTGACAGACTGTAAGTTACTTTATTTATGAATTCTTCAGACACGTGTTGAGTGAAGAATCTTTTTCTTTGGCATCATTCTTTGAGTATGAGAGTTCGATCGGTTCTGTGTTTTGTACGGCATCAAATTTCTGATTTTAATGTTGGGCATGCCAAAAAGTCGTGATCGGTGATGACGTGATAAGAAATTGTAGCTCGTTTCTTGTTTAATTTCGTTCGATTCGATCACCCTAAATTTCTTTGAAAAAATAATTAGGCTAGGCCATTGCATTTGTCGAATGTCAGTTGCGCTGACAATTTCATCTAAATTTCAATTTCATTCATTCGTGCCTTGTGCCTGCCAGCCAGGCAGCCTGAAATTTAAACTTGGAATGGTTTATTTGAGTAGAAACCATTGCGTGTTAATTTCAAAACACTAGGAACTCGCATATAATGGGATTAGATGATAAATAAATTGTGCAGAAATTTTTTATTGGAATGGACACCTCGTTCGTTCTAATTCTTCGAAAATTATCCATCTCTAATGAAGTGAGCTGGCTGCTGGCTAACGATAGTTTTTACTAATTGATCAGCTCAGCCAGCTTGATCTTATCAGAAGGCGAGAAAAGTCTAGAGACTCGTAACTGTGGAGTCGGAGTCGGATTCGAAGAACAATGGAATGGAATCATATCTTATTTCAATTATGAGAGCTGAAGCTGAGTGTGTGTGAGTATCCTTCCTTGCAAGGTTGCAATTTGTTCCATGCGATACTAATTGCATCAATTTTGAGCTGCTTTGAATAGCCGTCTCATTTCGTTTCATTAAAATTCTCTTCTTATCTCTTCTCTTCGTTGCAAATTCCGCCAAGCAAATTTGCAAACACCAAATAGTTTTTCGTGTGCAATTTTTTTTCACTTTACCGCAGAGTTTTGACGCATTTATTTTATATTACACAACTTCTAGATTCACATCTCGTATGATGGTTGCGCTAGCGGGCGGGTATTAGATTTAATTAACTGTCGGGCCCTCATTTCACTTGATTTAGATTGAAGGAGGAGAGGAGCATGTTTATTGTCTGTCAGATTCTGTGAATGATTTATGATTTATTTTATGCAAACATAACTGCGTCTCTGACGAACGAACGAACCCACAAAGACAAATCATGATAATATGAGAGAATCCCGACGTGTGCTGTACTTTCCATCTCCTTACTGCTTTGCTGCAAGAGTTTATTCAGTTATGCTAGAATCGTCGTCGTCCTCCGTCCTGGTCCTGACCGTAATGCAAGGGAAACAGTGAAAGTCAAATCGAAAGTCATATCGTCTCTTCGTTTCGCGTGGTATTCTATCCTAGCATTTTGTTTCGTGAGAGTCCGTGATTCGTGATTGGCATAAAAGAGAAAGCTAGAAGCCTTAAGCCTTGTAGAAAGCACTTTGACTTTCAGACAGACAGAGAATTTTCGGTGTTTGGTTTTGGTTTGGTTTCGGTTCTATTTATTTGGCCATAGCCCACCACACACACACACCAGTTTTTTTGATATCAGTTACGAGTTACGTTGCGTTGCGTTAGGATAGTGGAGTTACCTAAACAATTCGTTCGTCCTGGCGGCTTCTTTCAGGGCACCACCTACGAAGTACGAACGACCAGCACTAGCAAGCAATTCACTCATCCAATTCCTAGATACGCTCTCTTATTGATCGTAAATGATGCAAAAGTACCTTGTGGTGGTGCGATTCTACTTTTACTACCTATTCTGAGTTGAGAGAGAGAGAGAGTCTAGAACGCTAGAAGAGTTCGAATTCGTCAAAAAAAAAAGAACACTAGAAAAAACTCCTTGGATCACAGCATGCGGATGTTGGTTCGGTTGGTTTAGTTCGCTTTACGAACGAAGAAAGTATGAAAAGTCAACCGTATATAATATAACCAAGGCAAAGGCAGCCTGGCACAAATTTATTGTATTGGACCTCTGCTCTTAGCCTTCCTTAAGTCTGGAACGCGTTGGAGTTTATACCAAAGCACCTGTTTATAGTTTGCGAATATTTTCTTGAGCTAGAAATATGAGGCAAAACTATGAAATGTTACATGATTACTACATAGTATTCCACGGTGCAGTTGGAAATAGCAGTTCGCGGAGCGTAATAAGGACAACCAAACAACAAATGGAAGGATTTCAATTTCGCAAGCATTAATTTAAGTAGAGTACTGTAGCTGGTTTTTTCATGGTCGATAGTCTCGATAGAAGTGAAAGAATCTATCATTTTGGGCGAAAAGGACAGAATCATCCGTCCACTTCCGAAACTTCCGGTACCAGACCAGCTCAATATTTTCTATTTTCTTAGAGAGCATTTTGAATGAATTGTGCGAAAATTTGCTTTTTTGTGAATGGAAAGTTATCCAACAGTATATGAGTCGGAGTACCTGACTAACCTGACCACCCAGTCTAGAACTGTTTAAATTCCATGTTGAGATAAATTGGACGATAAAATTCGAGGTTTGGTTTGGTTTTGTCTAGTGGAATGATCTGCTGCTGTGCTAGTGTTGCTTGACAAATTGCACCATGTAGATTGAGTCTAATGATATGTACATAATACTAGCAGTACCAGGGTGTGAATGTTGATGGGTGGCATATTAAGTAGTATTAAAGTGGTCAATTGTCATTACGTCAGTCGGCAACATTTAATTAAATCAGGCAGAACTGATGTCAAGTTTTGTTATGGTTTTTTGAGAGTGTGGAAGATTACCATCACCAACTGAACTCTGTCTGAGGTCTGACTCTAGTCACTCATTTTTGTTGCGTGCGTACTTATCATTATCACACTGACTCAATCAAATCTCCTGGTTCCAAATGTCCGATATAGTTTTAGAGTCCATAGTATTTTATCGTAGGAGTGCTAGTGCTTGAGTGAGTAGGGTGAGTTGAGTTGGGTGAAGCAAAAGGTCAAGGTCACGAAGCATTAAGTATTTTATGTCCTGAACAGAGTTGGTTCATATTGGAATACGATGGAAACGGTTTTTTTACGTTTCATTCCGTTCCGCACAAATGGCAAAGTGTCAATCTTTTCATTTCGAAGGATTTAATGGATCTATGTTTGGGTCTCCAAAGAAAGTAGAAGAGATTTGGCAAAACAAAGTGTCAAAAGTGAAAATTCTAGGCGTGTAATCCAATCATGGAATTTGTCTGCAATCTCAAGAATACATCTAGCTTTCTAGCTTTCTTGTTTTGTAATTAATTTAGCTCGGAGTCCATGAAAAGAACTAGAACTACGGACTTTAGCTAAAGTCATGGATTTCAAGATTTCGTTCAATTCTCTATTATGACTAGCTACTCGAGTTTTTCTTTTGAGAAGCAGATAGCTGAGTATTGAGAATTCATTATATTTAGTGATCTTTGCTTGGAGTTGGACTGTAGAACTTCAAGATGTCTAATACTTGCTGCGTCCTCAAAAAAAGAGATTGAATTATCTCCGGCGTGGGTCGAATTGAATTCGACCTACGCACGCATACATAGTTAGATAGAATGGCCGAGTCCTAAAAATATTGTCATTATTTTCTGCTAAGGCTAGGAAAGCCGAAGTTGTCGAAGATCTCTGAAAATAGATAAAGGCTTTTATCATCCGACCGGACTCCGGAGTCAATAATGCTTCTCAGTAGTCAGTACGCCGAACTCAATGATTTTAATCAAGAAGCCGAAGTCTAGGGAAACCGCAATACGAAGCCATAACCATTGAATAATTATTATTTTCTTTCATACCTTGCCAGCTAAGGGCTGAGCTACTTAGGTTGTGCAGTTTGATTGGACCGATTCTTGGAAAGTCAACGCAAGATAGGATTGGCTTTTTGTTGAGTTTTGTAATTTTACGGTGTTGAAATGACGACTAAATTTAGTTACCTCGCGTAACTTTCTCAAGGATTCTCTATTTCTACCCATTTACCCACCGGGTTTATGTTCTAGGCATTAAATTTTGAGCGACCTTCTTGGATGAAATTGAGCTTGTTTAGAAGAAGAGAAAGTTTTATCGTTCTATTGTCGCTTTAAAAAAAGATATTAAAAATTGTGATAAAACTAAATCAAAACGGTTAGGTTGAAATTTGATGGTTTTTTTGAGTGCGTCAGTCAATTCGATTTTCCATTTTGTAGACGACGGAATGGATGACAAGCGGTGACTGGCGCTGAGCTGAAAGGCTTATTGTTAAATATGCCGAAAATTCAAATTAATGTAAACAATAGGGAGCTCAACTCGTCCAAACTACTTTATTTCTTTGCCATAAAGTTTTAATAGTTTCTCGTCTTTCTTTGTGGTCTAGGGTGTCTTGAGTCAAGGAATCACCTAGTTGTTGGTGGGTTCAGTTCAGCTACTAGCTGTAGTACAGTTGGACAACCATATTTATGTAATAAATGTCTAGTTAGTTGGCGCTTTGGTTTTTTGGTTCTTTTGATGGAAGCAAGTCGCAAGTGCAGAGTGCAGTGCAGAGTGTTTGGTGCAAGAGGAAAGGGAAGGAGTTAAAGTTCTTGTAAGGTGATTGAGAAACTTTGCAAAGGGTAGTGGTAAGCTTGGCTGACTTGGCTTAAAATCCTTTTGTACAATACCCGGTTCTTAGTTGTGACGTTCTGAGGTTCACTTCTTTATGTATTTGTTTGGCTCTTCTATTCGTAGGTGTTAAAAAAAGTATTCACTTGCGGTTTTCTTTTCACACTTCCACCTTGTGCAAGCTAAAGTTGGTTTTCACAAATAAGAATTGCATACAGAGAAGAGGACCGACCACACGACTAGGAGTAGGACTAGGACGACTGACGACGGAAGCAGAGCGTTGAATGACTTTCAGTCAAATCGAACCTTCTGCTTTTTTAGCTTTTTTTGCAAAAGAACTTCCCTCTTTCTTCTCACAATTCAATTCAATTCAACCCTTTTGATAATATTATTTCGGTACGGTCAGTCAGAAATCCAATAGGCTTAGGCTTAGCTTAGCACGGGTTTACCAGCCGCGGTGTCCAGTGTGTGTATATTCTTCACGCCTTTTTTACACCGACACCGACAAGGACTCAGGCAGGACTCGACTCAGATATTGGTTCGCATTGTTGGGAAACCGGATTTCCACACTTGGTCTTTGTGTTTACATTAAAAGCAAAGCAGGTCGAGTCCGACTCACTTTTATGTACGTTAAAGCTATGATTTTTGAAAGGTAAACAGGTGACAAGTGCATTTTCCGGGGTTTTGGCAAAAAGAAACAAATTTATATTGCTGTTGGGTGGGATCGGGATGTCATGCTTGTGCGGTGTGATTTGGTCGAATTTGTGACGTGTGTATTACTAGTACTACTATTAACAAGAATCGGTATGCATGAAGATCTGGGTTAATTTATGTTAATTAAATTAAATGTGTTTTGCTTTGAATAAATGTTCGGACCTAATTTGTAGATTAATCCTTGGCCAATAGTTTTTGGTAATTTAAGTAATTTTTTTGACGAGCGGACTAGTCTAAGATTCGAATTGGGTTTTCGTGTGTGCCAAGTTTCTTACTACAAACGAGTTTGTCCATTTATCCAAAGCTAAAAGCTTGCTCAGCAAATTTGTTCAGCGTTAAGAAATTGGTGAGTAATTCTGTGTTTCCTTTCCTTTTCCTACCTTTGTCCAGGTTCTACAAAGAAAGTGATCCAGTAATGCGACTCGGCTAGCGAAATCTTCTGAGACTTCCCTGAATAAAGTTCTTCTATTGGAAAATAGACACAAAGATTTATTCCAATTCGTACAAGTGACTTTTGAATTAGGCTGAGTGACTCTGACTCTTACGGAATTGACAAATACGGTTTGGTTTACAGACACCACGTTAACTACAAAATTCCTTCCCTTTTAAGTCTCACGCAGTTGAATGTGTACCAGTCCTCCGAATGCCAATTAGTGATATTGTCCACACGTGAATTGTACGGGTGCTTTCGGGTCTAACAATTGGGCTTATATGTGCGGACGAATTTTATGTATTATTGTGTGGGATTCATGCTAAGAGGGGTCAGCAGTTCAAGACGCCAAAATCTTCTTCGCTTGGGACAACAAAGTATTTGACTATCCTGTGATTGTGCACGACTCTATTTAATTAATTTGTGAGGCATCCAGTTTTATACACTATTTAATTATCTACAACATTGACGAACAACAAATTGACCATCACTTGCATTGAGTAAGCCTGCCTGTTTTGAACTTTAAATTGGACGTTTGTTGGTAGCCCTAATCTAATTTCTAGACGCGTGATTGTATGTGTGGCATTTTTAATATTTTATTGTTTTGATCTGAATCAAGATGATGCGGATGAGTTGACAGATACCAGCAATCTCTCAACGTCTCCAAAGCGAGAATTTGCAAGAAGGAATCCAAGAGCCGACGGACCCGGCGACACAATGGCTACAACGACTAATAATACATTTGTGGATCGCATCGATCCATTTGCAAAGAGGTCATTGAAGAAAAAGCAAAAAAAGTCACAAGGTTCCTCGCGGTATCATCAGGCCAACGAGGCAGACCTTGCTCCTCTCCCTTTGTTCAAAGGTAAGAAGAAGACCTTTGAGACATTTTTTGTTTGGTCCTTAATTGTCTAATTTCATTCCATTCAACTCAGCACCTGCCGCCTCGGCTCCTCCGTTCGTTACCTTAGCACACACATGACATAAAAGTATAAAAGTTAGTGAATGAATGGTACCTGCTTTCATCGAGTTTATTACATTCCATACTTTAGAGCCTGAGTCTAGTGCTCCTGAGAAAATTAATTATCATTTCACAGAATCCTGACTCCATTTTTCTATTATTTACTTACATTGTTTGTCCACAGAAATCGATCTTCACTCTCATATTGTCTCAAAGTTTGCTAGGCTTTGTTTCACAGCACCTCTTTCTCGTTCCAAGAGTTAAGAGCCGAGTTGTGCTGGGCGACGAAGTGTAGCCTTTCAGAAAGTAAATGACATATGTCCTGGAGGGATTGACTTTTTGGTATCTGGGAATGGTCTCACAGCAAAAGTTTTTGGCTATCAACTTTTGAGAATTTTTCTGAAAGTTTAGTTAAAAACTAAAGATACTTGCTTGATTCGTGCCAAAATCAGCAAGGTCTATCCTAGCCTTGGTTTGAGTTGCCGATCAATGTTACATGTTACATCTATGTGTAGATAAATTAATTCCGAAAAAAAATTATCATTGAACTTCAATGATTGTAGAAGATGACGTTTAAAGTTCCGTAAAGCAAGGACAGAAAATTTTATAGTAATTTTTTGTTTGGAAACTCACTACAGATTTTGCGTTTTGTATGGTAGGCAGCGGCTTGCGGTGCGGCTGGTGCCTGGTGCACGAATAGACAAATAAGGAATTAATGAATGGTTATCTTAAAGAGGCTCTTTTATAGTTTGTGCATGTAAGCTTGTAATTTAGTTTCTGCGCAGTTCTTGTTTTGATTTTTACCGAAGAAGCAAAGATTGAATAAGAGTGTTTTGTGAATTGCACGCACGTGAAATTTTGATCCTCTCCTCACCACCACTGTTAAGCTGACATCATAACGTATAGCATATGTAGCGTTAAATTAGTTTTGTTTAGCATAATTTACGTGAATGAAAGATTGTAATTTTGTAATGGGAGACGGATAGTCGGCTCGGCATGCGAGCGAGAGATTGACAGATGGTCATATAAATGTGTATCAAGGTCGTTCAATTGAACTCCAAAGTCAGTCGAATTTTGTTGTCATTATTTGAAAGTGTTTTGACGTCAATGTGCAATAAAGAGAACAGAATCTACCTGTTCAATTATTCCGACATGGATGCATGCATTGTTGATTCAAGGCAAGGCTTGCAAAATTTCGTTTCGGCCATGGTTATTTTTGGATAGCGAAAAGCGGTCGGTGCCGGGAAATTCAGGATTCTGAAGCGGGGGTACTACGTAATGATGCGCCAATTGGCTTCGATTATCACCTGAGTTTTCTTATTTTTAGACTCAGCTATATTTTTCCACTCGAGGAAAGGACAAGGCAAGTTTAGGTTTTCATAAAACACATAATCCAATTACTGCCATTCCGACTCCCGGTTTGGCACAGTACAGACGTCAAACTTGTAGTTCTATGTGTTCTTGATATTTCTTTGAAGGAAGGTGTGGGCTGTGGCCTGCCTGCCAGCTAAGTTCCTTTAAAGGGTAGATATTTTATTTTGGGAACCATTTTCAAAGCCAGTTAAGTCAGGCTTCATTCATTCAATGCGTTGTGTGCTACGCTAAGGAGGTTAAGATTGAGCCAGGCCAGCACAGAAGAAGTTGTGATTGATTGAAAATCGAAATGGACACCAAATATGTGCTTGCGACCACGTACGGTAAATAGTGGAAGTACAGTCCAACGACACCCACTCATTGACAAATATTGAATTGAACTGTCGTTTTTTTTTGGTAATCACATTGTTAGTCGTACATCATTGATCTTCACTCGTTCGCTCGTTATTTTCACGCTGGGAATATATGTTTGTGCAGAATGTCCATGTTTGAACGGTGTTTGTTTATTGGTGTAGAGCTGTTCTATTCTATCTTTGTATTTTGTGAGCAATGATTAATGACGTGTTTAAATGGTGAAAGACTGGCAATTGAAATGCGGCTAGAAGCTGTTGCATTTGTATTTATTTAGGCTCTGTTGATTTTAGATTTAGAATTCGATTATTTGGGCCTAAATTGGTTTTACTCTTTGCCTATAAGAGTAGTAGTTCTTGCCGCAGTTTCAGTCAAAGTCGAATTTAAACGACATTCCTTTAGTGAACTTAATAGGTAAACTTTAATTAATTTATTTTTTGTGATGATAGGATAGGAATTTGAGAAGATTGCAGCAGTTTTTATTAGGCCGTAACTGTGAGAAATAAAGGAAAACTACAAGGGCTAGTTTTCTGCACCAATTTTAGCAACGCACTACTTTTACGTTGGACATTAAACTAAAAGCCTAAAAGCCAACTGTACAACTTAATGTCAGTTTTCACCTGTCCAGAAATGTACTGTGGTAAGTGTAAGGGCCTCCTAGCTTCGTGTAACCCCAAGATAATTTATTGGACTCGTTTACGGCTGGTCTAGACTAATTTATCAACGCTGGCTACGTTCATTTAGCACACTGCGCTGGAGTAGCTGGGTTTCATGTAATGTGCATTTTGGGCTTGTGGTGTGTCTTGAAGGCAGAAGGAACCAAGGCAAGGCTTCCTCTAGTTTCTTAGCACGAAAGATTTGTTTAGAAATTAGATTCTGTTCTTAGTCTCTACACAAATGGTATTATTCTGAGTGGTCACGGTCCAAACATTTTCTTAGCTGTGTGAGTTTAGCTTTTCCAGTCTTGAAAGCTAGGGTTGTTTCGGATTGAAGTTTCCATAGATCAAAACCGAATGTGATACCGCACGGCTCTCTCGCTCTCAAAGTCTTAGATCAGATTTAACTTTCAATTTTTTGCAATTTGCATTGGATTTACTCCTTGATCCTTTTTGTAGTGAGTAAAAGTGATCGTTGAATTCCACTCAAATTGACTCATGGTGGTGAGGTTTGATGATGAGAGTAGCGTTAGATGAATTTGGCCATAAAATATTTTTATTTATTGATGTGAAAACTTTCGATAAAGTTATACATGTATGGAAGGGTGGTCGAATTTCAGAACAAGAGAGGAGCGGCGGCAACGGCAAGGAGTAGGCAGGGAACACCATTTCCATCCATTGCGTAATCTGAAATGGCAAGGAATGAGAACCGATCGATTGACCCTGAAGGCCGCGAATACCGCTACTGGAATTGTAGTCCCCAATCTACACACACATTCTATTCAACCCAGAGCGAAAGAGAAAGACCTACCCGGGTATCTGGCCTAGGTCTACAGTAGGTGCTTTGCTTAGGATACCCGGGTAAAACTGAAGGGATTCAGATACATTCTCAAATTTACGACCTCATCCAGCTCCAGCTGCTCCTTCAGGCTTGCTTTCCTTTTTCCCCCTGGTTTTCTTCTTTCTCTGCCTGAGTATGAATGCAAGCATTTTGCAAGGACTCTTGTCTGTTTGCTAAAGTGGAAATCGTTTGATTGTCTCCAGTTCAGTTCAGTTCCATGGAAGAGCGACTGACTGCAGAATTCCACTGAATTTGAACATGGGAATGTTTAATTACGCTTTATTTTTGCATGGCTTCCTGCTCAATCTTGAGCGTTAATTTAATTCCGAGGAAGTGTATTGTCCAGGCAAGGTCTCATTTTCTCCTGCCCTCTGCTCTGCTTGCTTCATGCTTCTCCGGCTCAGCTCGACGAGTTTATCCTCCAGTGTACAATCTTTATTTCAGGTTTAATTTACAAATGTTTTGCACGACAGGATATTCAAAAAGGGACTCAACTAGACTGAGTTTGGAAAGCAAATGAGATTCGTTTCCACCACTATTTGAGAATTTAGAGTGAGGAGGAGATGAAATCCGTAAGGTAGTTTCTCATCCTTCCTCCGGCTCATGTATTGTCATGTATGTTTCTTGGAGAGAAGAGTTTGTGAGTGAGTGCGTTGAGCGTTGGTGGGTTTATGTATGGAAATTCAATTCTAGAATCTGTAGGATGAATGCGAAATGTAAAAGTTATTTTTGCATCCCGGTTTTGCCAAAGGATACGATACGAACGAAGGGATAAGTAGGAAATTGAGAGGTTGGTGCCTGGCGCTATGCTGGTGCTGTTACTCCTTGGTTTAAGTAGACAGATGTGCTTTTTAGATTTTAGATTGTGTTTTAGTTTATTAGATTACGGGCTTGGTTTGAATGTAGCTTGTTGGGCACCAACCAACGAACGAAGAAGAGTATAGACTCTTCCAGTCGACGACGACGTCAAACGACTTAAATGACATCACAACAACACAAAGTTTAGGATATCGTATTAGCAACATTTGTCTTATCACATCCTAGAACTACTTTCAATAAAAACTTTCCATAAGTAGGAAGCCAATTTTAATTACACACTCCTTTCCCTACTGTTTTGTCAGGGCTGGAAGAAATGGCCTACTTCCAAGTTTAGAGATGAAATTTCAAGACTAGACCTTGCATATACCTGAACAACACTTTACTTTAGTATCTTAGGTAGAAGATCTCGTTGATGGAATACTGTCCGGATATGTAGCTCGGATTTTGTTGATAGAATTTTCTGCAATATGCGATACGACACCTCACAAACACGAGTACCTCCACCCAGACCCAGGTCTTTGTATTGCCACAAGGGCATTGTATTTGGATTTGTTTTGTTCCTTGCAAAATTTATGCGAAGGATTGCATGGAATATTTAAATGGTAATGAATAGAATAGTGAAGTCTGAAGTGTGTATAAACAGCGGCGTAAGCGTGGAGCAATGCTTGTGTTTGTACAGTTTTATAAATAAGTATTGCAATTGCATGAGCGTGACAAATAACTACGGTCGATATCTTGTATTTTTAATGACTAATTTTTCTCGCCTCCACAAAATCGAATAGAAATAGAAATTGCGTGCCGCAAAATCGTAGAATGTCTTCCTCGCCCATCGGGTTTAGTTAGTGCAAAGTGCATAATCTGTTTTCGGAGCCGTTGCTGGAACCGGAACTGCAATTCGTTTATTGTCATTTTGAAATTAGACGTGTAGTAAAATTAGCCGTTAAAAATTTGTCAGGCCAATTTATACTAGTCCTATTTCCTAAAGTGCTCTTTCCTCAATTTAAGTCAAATTGGAAAGGATTCTTAGCCACAAATCAAATCTGTATTTAGTCGGATTTGGTATTTGTCCACGTCTGAAAAGGGGAACGAACGGTTTTCCTGTAATCCTGTGATTACTTTGGATTTACAGTTTTCACTTGCTTTCACCGAAATGAATTTAGTGGTCGGTCGGTCCCTTGTCGGTCGAGTGAATGTTGGAATAGAAACCCCAAAAAATCGACGGCTACAGAAAACGCGAAACGAGCAGCACTCGAGTAAATAATGTACGAGGTACTTTGAGTCCCCAAGGAATTTAATTCCAAGGATGCCTTTGTTATTGGGGACACAAGGAAATGATTATTGATTTAAACAACTCACTAAAAGTGAAAGTGATAGCCAATTTATTTATCTATTCTAAACAAAACTGAACACGTAATCCCATTGTTCGGCTCCAGTTGTTGGTTTTTGAAGCTTCAATTTCATCCAAACAATCATTTAACACTCCATTCCATTTGAATTTGTAAAGAAATATTGACTCTGCTAGCTCTGCTCTCCTCTGCCTTTGATTTCTGCAAGAGTTTGGAATTTTGTCGAAGCCCTAAACTGGTTTTATTTGTATGGATTTTTTTTGTCGTTTTAGCATTCCTGATTTGTTTGAATGAATAATTTAGAGTTTGAAAGCACTGGGTGAAAGTTTGGTTGGAATGCTTTGCTGGCTTGGCAAACGAACAGAAAGAGGATGTTAAATAATATATAGTTTAATGGAACGGGTAGTGCATGAATTGAGTGTTTTTTTTTCTCTTGCAAGAGTCGTTGGGCTTTGGTTTTATTGTAGGAACTCAAAGTGCATCTTTTAGTGCTGTTGCCGTTGGATGAATGGTTGCCAAGAATTTGTTCTTTTTTTCTTCGTCACCTCTTCCGGAATGAGTTTTGCGAAAATAAAAGCACCGAATTGAGTTTGAGCTAGTTATAAAAAAAGTTGTAGCTCTAGGCTGCATGTAAGAACCTGCATTTTGATGTGCCTTTTAAAAATTCAAACTACGAAAAAGCCTAGGCAAATTACTTGCTTGAAGCCAAGCACTGCATTGCATTGGTGGGCTCTTCTGGAATCAAACGACCTTGTCCTGCACCTGGGCAAAGTCTACAATGTTGCTGAAAGCCTAACCTAAATTTGAATATTTTTGCAAAAGAATGAGGTATAGAAGGAGTTGAGAATTTGAGGGGAAATTGTAATGGCAAATTTGAGAAATAGGAATTTCGTCACGTCGTCCATCTCATCGTCGTTCCTCGTTGGAACGTCGTGCTCCATATTTCATTTTCATCCCTGATTTATAAGTCGGAATTAAATGGGTCTGTGAAAATGGCCCATCTTGTTCGTGTCTTGTCATCTCATTCTCATCACAAAAAGTCTCACTAATGCAGAGCCAGCTTGGCTCTTCTAAGGTTTTTATGGTCTCACATTACTCTACTTTACACATTTTGCTGCTTTAAAGTTTGAGTAAGAAATTGGGCTGGGCACGAAGGATGGAAGGAATCATGTTGTAGGCAAAGGCGTCGTCCTCGTCACTTTCTGTGTGCAGGTCTTCTTCATATTTGAGTCGGATTCTTTTGCCAAGCAAACTGCTTTTCTGCCACTGCCATCGCATCGTCATGATTGCGGATTTATTCTGTCATGAAAATTTCGTCTTCCTTTTTTTCTTCTTTGCTTCCTTGCTTGATGTCTGTTCGTGTGGATGAAAAATCTCCATCAAACTCCGCGTGTCCTTGTACTACTTGGCAAATCTCTGGCAGAAAGAAAATGTCACTTCAATGAAGCCAGGAGAACAGAGATACTGTATACTCATCATCATTAGGAAACTAATACCAAAGTACAAACTGCTGGCAGGGCTACTGGTGCTGGAATGAAATAATTTTTGTGACATGACTGACATGACAAGGCAATGGAAATGGCAATTGCAGAAAGGCAGGCTGAAGGCATGCAAGGCAACCTCAAAAGTTCTGGCGGTCGGACGGAGAGTAGATACTGATTTTGTGCAAAAAAAAAATCAAAGCAAAATACTGACGGGCAAATGGGTTGAACTTTCAATCCGAATCTCAATCTAAAGATGTGAAAGATAATCATGAAAGTTGCACGTGTGCGGCAAGCCAAGATTGGCCAGGTATTGGGAACACGGCACAGCTTCGAGTGGCTTTCGATGTGTTCTGTAAATTGAAGTAGGCCTTGACTTTGGAATTCGGTTTGAAATAGTTATGAAGGTTGTTGGCAATTTGTTGACACGACGAAGTCGGTTTGTTCATTGGCACAAAATAATCTTGGCTTTTCTTTCTTGCTTTTGAGCCTGGATGTGAAAATTTAAGTGAAGGTTGATGGCATTAGTGCTGGTGCTGTCTAATTAAGATTGGCATAAAATTGGTAGATCAAAAGCGAGCCGAGGGTCTTTTCTCATGAAGGAGGCGGGTGTTTTGCTAAGCCACGATGATGGAACGAAAAAGCTCAAAAACTAATTGTTTTCTTTTCTTGTGTGTTTTTCAGATGCCCCAGCCGGAGAGCATGAAGATTTGTTTATCCGAAAGTTACGGCAGTGCTGTATTTCTTTTGACTTTCTCGACCCTGTGGCCGACTTGAAAGGAAAAGAGATCAAACGTGCAGCACTCAATGAGTTGGTTGACTGTAAGACTTTAATAATACACACTGCAGCAATTCATTCAAAAAATTTCTTGAGAAGTACAGAAATACTTCGAGGGCGCTTGGGATTGACAATCAATAATGTGTTTTTATGTTTTCCTACAGATATAACTGCCAATCGCGGCGTCCTCACCGAGCCTACCTATCCTGAAATCATTCAGATGGTGAGTTAATCTATCCAAATTGTCCAAATGAGACTCTGTACTAGTTTGTATTATGAATACAAGTTTAGTTGGTCGTGACGAACGAGCCTAAATTGCTGGTACTTGGATTTTTGATATACAGATAGCACGAAATTTGTTCCGGGCGTTACCGCCGACTGATAATCCTGACTTCGACCCTGAGGAGGATGACCCAATTTTTGAAGCGTCTTGGCCACATCTCCAGGTAATTTTTTCTTAGAGTTTTTAGAGTTTCCAGTTTATTGCCCTAAAACTTTTCCAACTCTGGGTTAACTCACAAATAAAAGTTTGAAGAGGGACCGTAGCCTAACGCAATTTGTGCAGTTCAAATTCTTCTAGCGTTTAACTGTAATATTGAACCGAAAAAAAACCTTGCTTAACTTCGTTTGCAAAACTTTTTCAAAGTTTGACAATTGACGCCCGGCACTAAATGAACTCGTATGTTGCTCTGCATCATAAATGTTGAGCCCTTTTACCCACTGAAATGATGCTGCCGTTCTTTTATGTTTGGGTTTGTTCCCTCCGGACGTAATTTCAAGTGATTTATATTTGCTCTTTACTCTCTCTCTCAATTTGCAGTTGGTGTACGAATATTTTCTTCGTTTCCTCGAGTCACCAGACTTTCAACCAACGGTTGGGAAAAAAGTTATTGACCAGAAATTTGTGCTGGAGGTGAGACAATTTAATATTAAATTAAGTTTGAGTCAAGTTTTTGTACGGTTTTCAATTAGTTTGGCAGCGGCCGCGCCATTTGAATGAAAAGTTGGCAGCTGGAATAAAATTCTTGAGCTGATGACGACAAGCGATTTACTTCTGTGTATATTTTGTGTTTTTAGTTGTTAATAAAATAAATAAAATACATAAAATTCCAATACATAGGCTTGCGCTAAAAATTCTAATCAAATTTATTTATTTATTCTCTTAGCTCCTAAATCTGTTCGACAGCGAAGACCCAAGAGAGAGAGACTTTCTGAAGACAGTTTTACATCGTATATATGGAAAATTCTTGGGGCTGCGAGCATTCATTCGTAAACAAATTAACAACATCTTCCTCAGATTCATCTACGAGACGGAACATTTCAACGGAGTTGGGGAACTCCTTGAGATCTTGGGAAGTATCATTAATGGGTTTGCGCTTCCACTAAAGACGGAGCACAAACAATTTCTCGTCAAAGTCCTCATACCCCTCCATAAAGTAAGTACAACAATTCTGCAATCTGCAAAGGTCATGGTTCAATTCATCAAGGAACTGTGTGCTGTACGCCCATTGTTTGTTGACTTTTGACTTGCCAAGTAATTTACAAATTTTTGTTTGAAACTTGGAATAGAAGATCTTGCTTCTCAAAGTCGAAGCTCAATTATTATAATCCTCTACTTTTGTTAAAATATTTAATTGGACGCTGACCTAGCACGTGCCCAAAACCTTAATTAATGAACCATTCATTCTTTGTCACCCGTTAGGTTCGATGCCTGGCATTGTACCACGCTCAGCTGGCCTATTGCGTGGTTCAGTTCCTTGAGAAGGATGCAACGCTCACGGAGCCGGTCGTACTAGGACTTCTAAAGTTTTGGCCAAAAACTTGCTCTCAAAAGGAGGTGGGTAATGTTAATGCTAAGAGTCGCAATTGCTGCACCAATGGATTTACCCTTGGAGGAGAAAGTTTTCTTATTTGTCTTCTTAACGTTTTTGTGGGGTTCCAAGTCTTCATTCCAAGTTTCTTCCCAGGAGGAGTGAGAAAGTCTTCTTCTGTTCTCGTCTCCTAGGATAACAAAAGGGAATGTCTGGGTTTGTTTTAGTATTTGTTGAAAGTGCTTTACATTGATTAAGCATTACAATGCGACAATGTTATAAACTTCCTCCCAACTTGTATTTTATTCTGAAGAAAAAGAAGCAAAATAGAATTAGAAAGTCTCCTCATTACTGGCGAAATTCTTTGTTTTCACTTGGGCTTATCAAACTTTGAGCAAATTGAAGATTTGAAATTTGAATGGGAGCATGGGCAAAGAGACTTATGTCTAGACACTGAACTATGCCTCCAGGGCGTAACTAACCAAGGTGGTAACTGGTAACCCGAACTTGAGGTCGGACCAATTTTGAATTCCTTCGGGTCAAAAGCAAAAAACTGATCCAAAAACATATTCCATGGAATAAAGGAATCACAAAAAAATCAAATACCAGGTGGGCTAGGTCAAATCGTTAAACATCAAACTTTGTAGATTCGATCGTATGCTCATTTTTCGATTACGACTCCGAAGTCGATTTTGTGGAAAACAAATTGGCTTTAGACTGTTTGATTGAGAAATTAGTATAAATTCCATAATACTCTAAATTGGAAAATGATAAATGAGCATAAGTATACGATATAACTCACAAATTTAGACGGGAAGGAGTCTTCACAGTTTAGCTGACCTTTGAATTTTTCTTTTGCCCCCAACCTATATCTAAAAGCGGTTTTCGCATTAATTATTTGGTTCACCCAAATGGCATTGAAAAAAGTTGGTCCGATCTCATCTCAAAGTCCATGTGTCTGAAACGACTCGGTTGGTTACCTTGTGCGTCCTAAAATTGCTAAATTTTATTTATATTTTTTGTTTTGTTTCTCAAAGGTGATGTATTTGGGCGAGATTGAAGAAATCCTAGATGTAATCGAGCCAACCCAATTTATTAAAATCCAAGAACCACTCTTCAGGCAAATTTCCCGGTGCGTTTCCAGTCCACACTTCCAGGTATGAAACAGAGGCAATCAAATGCATGGAACATGGGAGTTGGATTTCATGATATGAACCAATAAATCATTATGAATATTTGAACAGGTGGCGGAGCGAGCTTTGTATTTTTGGAATAACGAATACATTATGTCTCTGATAGAGGAGAACAATCAAGTGAGTCTCGTTTTTAATCAAAATTCATGATTTGAATGTTTTTATTGTGTACTCCTACTAACACCTCTCCGTTTTTTTTATTCTTCTGAATGAAACAGATTATCCAGCCAATAATGTTTCCGGCACTTTATCGAATATCGAAGGAACATTGGAACCAAACAATCATTAGTTTGGTGTACAATGTTCTCAAGACTTTTATGGAAATGAATACAGAACTCTTCAATCACCTCACTACTTCTTACAAAACCGAGAGACAAAAGTAAGCTCCCTTCTTCTATCACTCACTCACTACTTCCGAGCCGACTTCTTCTCCATCAACACAAGTATTAACTCAATTTATTAACCTTGGCTTTCAATCTCGCATCTCGCTCTTTTCTCACTTTTCAATATACCCCGGCAATGTTTCTTTCCTGCACCCCACCGTCGTCACCTCTTTACAAACCGTTTGTTCTCATTCACGAATTTTGCAGGCACAATTTTAAAGACCAAATAAATACACAATCCAAAAAATTCATAATAAAGCAATTCTTTGTATGGAATGAAGTGTTATAGAATCCAAAACTTGCATGCAATTTTTATTATAAACGCAATGAGATTGATGAGTGTTTTTTTATTTGGATTCTGTTCACTTCCAAGTTCAATATTTTGAGTTGACTTGGGGTTTTTTATGGAATACTCATCTGGAATTCCCAACCACATGGTTTGGTGTCTTGATTCTTTCTAATTTTAACTTGAAGGAGTTCGAGCATGTTACAATAATAATTTGATATTTTCTTGAATCTGCTCGCTCAATCTTCTTCCTCGATTGGAAATGAAAGTCTTGAAAGTAAATTAAATTGCATGATTTCTTGATTCCAGAGAGAAGAAAAAAGAGAAGGAAAGAGATGAACTTTGGAAACGATTGGGAGATTTAGAAATTAGCCATAAGGATGAAAATAGTGTTAATAATGGTGTGAATGCAAATGAAAGTAATGTGGACCATCAGCCGAAATAGAAAATTGTGTGACCGTAGATTCATTGACGGAGACAATGGAGACCAGTCATGTAACAATGTAACATCTCTTCCTTCTTTTAAAAAATCGAACAAGTGCGGGTACATCGACGAAACACGCTTCACTTCATCACTTTCATCACTCGCCGGAAATTCCAACTAAAAATTTGGCAATTTTATTTTTGAACACTAGCAATGAATCCTGTCAAGTGTCCCATGTTTTTAATTACACAAAAAGTTAAGTGCCATTTCTGGAGTGATTTTTTTGGTTGCTTTAATTTTGAAGAACACTAGAAGATAGTACTCGCACTAAAGGAAAAGAAGTGAAACTGGGCCAATTGCTGATCTGTTGGATGATTCAAAAAGGGTAAAAAAAAACTACAACATTGAAATAAATAAAAAATCAAGTTTCTAAGGAGGACAAGGCAAGGACTGATTCACAGAGTAATAAATAAATACTTAAATTATGCTATGATAAACATACCTACATGATAAATACATAGATATCAATTTACTTACATATTACATGATGGGTGGAGTTGGAGTCTTCTGATTGTAATTATGTTGTATGTGGTACTTATACTATTTAAAAACTTAATCATTCGGTCGTCAACAGACTCAACTAAAATTTAGTAAAATTGAACATAAATCGCGACGGCGCGACGCGAAGACAGAAGAGAAATCAGGCGGTAGATAGTACGTGGCCAAGGCGTCGTCGTCGTCTTTGTCGTCGAAATGAAGAAGCAAAAAAAAAGGTTAACACTTAACTTAATTAAGTTAGCCGTTCCAATTAACACCCAGTTAGCGTGAAAGTACATACTAAACTACGACGACGTAAATGATGAGTGTACGAGGAAGTTGATTTGAATGTTTAGTTGAAAAAAATAACACTAGGTTACAATGAACAAAACTGTCTTCATTAATTTAATACTAAAAACATTTATTGTACTGCTACTTTACGATTTTACGTACGTAAGACTTGTAGTGAGTTGAGTTGGTTGTCGATTCCCCTCAGACAGACGAAGAAAAATTTTTTTTGCTCATTTCAGACAGACAGGCAGAAAGAATTTTATGTAAAATCTTCTCTCTCTCTCGCTGAGACAGGATCAGGTCAATATTACTTAAAAAATTAACAAAAATTCGAGCAGAAGTGAATGTGAGGATGGGGAGGAAAGGGACAACGCGATAAATAGATATTTTTGTTCACCGACCGATGTGACAAACTCTCAGTTTTATTTTTCTCTTCAAATTGTGATTTCTGCGCTCTAGTATCGTACGTACGTACGTACGTGACAAGAGTGACGTGACTTTGTGAACTAAGTAGTTTCGTTGTTTTGTTTTTTAATCGCTACTAATTGTAAAATTGCATTCATGACCTCGACCCGACCCGACCGACCCAGACAAAACCTAACTACCCACGAACGAGTCTACCAAATAATGCTGTTTCTAGTGATCTATTTCGATTGTTTGTATTTATAATGTTATAAAAATTGTCATTCATTCATTTGAATTCATGAATTGTGAAGATGGCCACTGCACTACTGGCCCGCCAGGTTGTTCTTATTCCAAAAAATTGAACTTGTCTCCTCTCCTTCCTCCTCGAATTCGACTATTCGACCGATTCGTGAGAGTTTTTTTTTTTGAAAATTAAACTATAATAGAAATATTATGTGAGTGTTTGGGAGGATTTGCAATTGCAATCTTTGCAAGCAATGCATGCATGCACGCACGCACGCACGATAAAATTGTGTAACTGGATGCCTGCCTGCCTGCCTACTATACCTGCGAGACGCGACGCGACGCCTTCTTGTGATCGAGACAAACAATTTAGTTGAAAAGAAAGTGTTGGAGAAAGCCGATCGCGGATCGCCGCAGTGCTTAGATATGCTCTTTGTTCTGTAAACACTACATACATACATATTACTATACATACATACATACTTACGTAATTCTCTGTTGTTGGCTTGTTCATTTTACCTGACTGTATAAAAAAAACGAGTAAAAATTCTAGGTACTACTACTAGTAATGCTACTACTGCTACTATGAATGATGATTACGATTTACGAATAATAACACGGGAGTATCAAGAACGTTTTTGGACGACGATTGATTGAGCACTTATTTTCTTGTACTAATTTAAGAGAGATCAGAGATCCCAAAAGGTGCAGAGTGGGGTACGGGGAGGCGGGCGTCGAGAAGTTAATTAGGACAGAAATTGGGGGAATTCGTCTGTTTTGACCAAAACGCCAAAAAATGAAGCGAATCCAGCTAAAAATGCTTTTCGAAAAGGAATCGGCCAACAATTAATAATCGGCCAATAATATGTTGCACAAAAATCTGACCAACAACGCCAACAATGCTTTCCAAAAAAATCCGTAGTCAAAAAACCAGATTGCATTGTTAGGTTTAGTTTTGATGAACTATTGCATACGATTCCGGCAGTCTTCAACCCCCCAAAAGGGGGAAAATGAACTTTAATTTGGTGTAATTCCTAATTTACAAATTGCAAGCTCAATTAGCTCAACCCTTGGAATTCTGTGGAACCCTAAATTCTGAACCACTGCACTGACTGACTCCTCACACAGCACAGAGCACACGGCGCACATTTCGAAATAGTGCTAAAATCAATCGTAGCCAGAGTTTATTGACAGCCAGCGAAAAACAGGAAAGCAAACAAAAGTTGAAAATTCGAATTACGATTTGGTTTTGTGATATCGTTGCTCGAATCATCCTCAATTCAACTCATTCAACTATTTAATTTGGTAAGACTTAACTTTTTAAATTAGTTTATTTGGAATTATGTGGTTTTTCATCGTGAGAGAGAGTGACGTAGAGGTAGAATTGGACTTGACGAGGATGAGTCATGGCATTTCTAGAATGATAGGTCACCGTAACTGTCGTAACTGTTGACTGTTGCAAATTTGATCGTTCTAAACTGCGAAATAATATTTCCAGCAAATCTTAGAAATAATGTAATTTAGTTCAAAATAGTCCTAAGAAAGAAGTAAGGCTGCTCGTTGCATGGGCTCGTTTTTAGGGCCAAACTCCAAACTTGGAATTGTTGCTCATTCCAACTATCAATTGTTGCCAATTCCAGGCGAGCAGAAAATAAATCCTGTACACAAACCATGCCTGCCATTTTGGACAATATGAGATGTGGCGAATTTCTGGAAGGAGAACGAAGAAATGGCCTTGCCTCAG